>CAEFZY010044842.1:0-56684 GCA_903066815.1 Brachyrhaphis roseni
ATAATATATATATATTATTATTTTTTTTTATTTATTTATGTTTTTTTTTTTTCCCGTCTCCAATATGAAGTGACGTACTCTGGTTTGTTGTGAGCTCATGCATAAGTTGCTGCTGCCTCTCTCAAAAGAGGCAATGGAAAAGCACTGCCCTACTTGACCAGCGTCTGTCCCCACTAAACTCAAACTAAAAGTGTCCCTTTCTGTCCTCAGCTGTTGCTTTCCTTCCTCCCTGTCACTGCCCTTCAAGTCCTTGATTAGCCACGCTGACCAGTGTATAACCTCCCTCTCCTCTCCACCTACTACTTCCTCACTCCGAGTTGTTAATCTCTCTGTTTGTCGCTAGATATTTGGCACACACAAGACAACACAGCCTTATCCCAACCTTCTGTGATGTTAATTTAATCCCTGACAATGTCTCTGTGCATCCTGCAAGATAAAATCAACATAACCAGGCCATCAGCTTGTCTGGCAAATTGAGAAGGAATTGGATTGTTTCTGTTGCACCTATAAAAGAGAATTTACTTAACAGGAGTAGAGATAGGCATATGTACTCAATTATTTTTTTAGAACTTAATACATCGGCTTTGAAATACGATCTATAGAATCTGAAAAAAAAAAAAAAAATCCCAGAAAAACACTGAAGTAAATAACAAAATAAAGTCCTAAATATTATAGTGAAGTTGTAGAAAATTACCTGACCACAACTGTCCTTGTATTCAGTTTCATATATTGTAGCTATTCAGTGTCGGAAATTATGTTTGTGCCCTTAAAGATTTCTGCCTTTTGGCTATTTGTCAAATTCAGATCATTAATATCTTAAAGCCAAATTAAATATTACAGAAAAAAATATCACACAGCCATTTTAAATACAATGATTTTGTTTATAAATGGGGGAACTGCTTTAGCTACTCTTGGTAGAAAGGACTTCCATGAAGTGTTTGAAATAAATGTCTGTCTTCCTTTATATCACTTTGGAAGTGAGATTTTGGCCCACCCCTCTTCGACAAATTGTTTTAATTCAGCCACAATGGTGGTTTTTCTAGTGCAAACAACCTGCTTAAGGTTACACCGCACTTTTATTAACCCACTGTAAGACCCTTTTTTTTTTTTTTTTACCATTCAGGGGAAGACTTGGCTATGTACTTTGGATAATCTGCACAACTGAATGTGAGTGACTGCTGCTTAGGCTCTGGATGACCTGCTGTAGTGTAGCCCTAAAATACATCACTCTACAACCCCCATGTTTCACTGTAAGTATGTCATTTTTTTTCTGAGCAGCCGGTTTAATTTTAAACCAAATGCAGTGGGACACATATGCCTCTTACAGATTAGAAAGTGTTGGCCCATCTCACATTTTTCTAAATATGAGATGGGCATTTGAGTTCTTCTTAGCCAGCAGTGTTTTTCACCCTGAAACTATCCTGTAGAAGTCATTTCCTTTCTTATTGTTGAATCATGAACACTGAGTTTAATTAAAGAACGTTTGGCTCCGCAGGGCTTTAGATATTATTTTGGGTTCTTTTGTTGATATGCTCTAGGAGACATTTTGGTTGGCTGGTCACTACTACATATTTTATCATACTTCTTAACCCATAACAATAAATCATAATGTCAATAACAATGCTAGACATAATAATTTCCAGTGAATTGGGTATAAAGCAAGTGTTCCTATAAAATCTTAGAGATATATATTTTTTAATTGGTACTCTTAAAAGTCCTGGATGAAATCTCCCTTTCTCTTAGCAGTTGGGCTTCTATTATTGCCATATACAGTAAATGTAAATTTTAAGATTGCAGGAAGTATTCTCTCTTCCAGGACTAAACCCTTGTTTCAAAGTAAAAAAGAATTTCTTAAAATGATTTATGTATCAGATTTTATTAATATTTTTACATAAGCAAAGGGTTGAATACATTTTCTTTCTGTAATGCTATCTAAAATCTAATGTTCCTTCCAGATTGGACCCTCTGTGACGGTCATAGTGAAACCTCTTCTCCTCAAATCGACCACCCAGAATAGGGAGGGTAAGATATCAGCTGTGAAGTGTTTGGCAAACAAAAATAGACTCTGGGAGGACAAAACAGGAATCTGTCTGAACCCTGATTCACTTGTGCCTCTGTGTAAGTTGTGTAAAAACATGGTTAACAGTCATTCTTTCCTATATATGTTCTGCATGTCACATGCTATACAGGACATACAAGATGCCCGAAAGTCCTCTGAAGCATGGCTGTAGTGTATGGAGTTAAAACATCTACTTTGTAATCATCAGAGATGACGGCTTCCAAAGTTTTCACCTTTTGACCCTTGAAATAACTCTGGTGGAGTCTTGCAACCATGACTACCACTGGTTAATATTAATGGTTGAACATACAAGATAAACTGTTAGCCATTATTCCGCTTTAATTTCTGTGTAATATCCAACTGACTGCTCAAACTAAACCTTTGTCTAGGCTCAGACCCCCGCAAAACAAACCTCAGCTCTGCCGCCTTGAAGAGTGCATCTGCTCCAAACGGCCGCTGGGGTTTGCAGTTGCAGGCTGTTTATGGAGAGGCTTAATTGAAGTTTTGCAAACCCCAAATATCTATTAGACAGATTGTTATTAAAAAGTTAATACATTTCAGAAATTTGGCTAGAATTTACGTGAGAAAGTCAAAATTCAAATACATGATACACAGTTATAACATTATAACATAGTCATAACATTCCTGTTAAAAAAGGTTTTGATTGATCTATACAATACAGTCTTATTTTCTGTGAAACTGAATTAACAATGTAAAACAATATCTTCCAAATTAATTAAAATATATGCATGAAATATGTTATGTGTGCAATGAATATGGAATTTTAACTTTGGATGATATTCTGATTAAATTAAAATATGCATCAATACTACATATACATTGATAGCATTACAGTAAGCAACACACCTTTTGGCTTTTTCTTTCATATGCATGATGAACAACATTGCAGCGTCATGCATACGTTGATGTGCAAACTGGTAAAATATGTAAAAACCCGATTTAAAATACAATACCTGAGCTACAAAGTAAAATGTCTTATGCCACACAGTGGACCAAAAACCATCATAAATTATGATGTTGGTGAACCCAATGCGTTCTGTACCCTCAAATCGACCCCTCCAGTTCAAGTACAATCAACAGCTTTGTTTCATCAGGCGCCACAAGCAAACATACTACAATCCATGTCTGCTCCATGCCAGCTTTAAAGCTCCAACTGCAGCTGATCCGCAGCCTTCAAACATTACACAATCTGAGTGCGCTCCCAGCAGCTGCTACACCGGATACAAACCCAGAGGTTGTTCAAAAAGAGCAAAAACAATGGGCACTCTTTCACCTGCAGTCAAATTGTTGATGACCTTGGATATACTTTACTCTAGAAACTTTGAACATGCATTGCAAAATCAGTTTTGGTGTTATTTGAATAACGCCATTAAGAATTCAAGTTATTTTATTCAGAATGAGGATTTGTGAATAGTCTGTTGGCCTCAGCTCCATTGGTGGGTAATGCTGATTTATTCAGATTAATATTTCACACAAGGATGTATGACTCGTACTGTTTAGAAAGTCATGTTAGAATAGCCCATTGAAATATTTAAATACTATCACTTATTTTATATTTCATTGTCTATAGTTAGCTCACCCAGTTACAACAGAGTGGACAGAGTGGGACTGGAGCATCTTTTAAATGAGGCTACAGCAACAGCCTGCGTGAGTCTGATGCTAATGTTACTTTTTATAATTCTGTTATGATTTGCTCCTCTCTTCTCGTCAGCCATAGACCTGCGAAGGAAAGTCAAATCTTTGATTTGATCGTGTTGCTTGCTCACTGATGTTTCAGCTGTCCGTGTCATGCTCCATAAAAAGAACGAGTGAGGCCAGATTGGATTAACAAAGCGATTCTGCCTCACGATGATGGTAGTGGTGATGATGGGAAACCTTCCTAATTGGCTGCTGCCCGTGTGTTTATGTTTGTGTTATCAGATGAGGCAGCAGAATTGCACTGTACCACAAGGTGTGCCAACCTGCACTGTACATTGTCACCCTGTTGTGACTGGCAACAAAAGGCCAAATAACTGTGGCATTACAGAGCTAAGTCATATGGCCTCTCGCATCACTCACATGCTTTAGCTTTTTTGCCAACATGACATTTTGCTGGGTTGATATAATAGGAGGATCAGAGCTGGAATCTGTTACACAAACTCCTGTGCTCCAACTCGGAAACCCTTTTTTTTTTGTGGATATTTAATGCTTTGGTCTCTTTACTTTGTGGAAACAGAGGCACATTGCTTCTTTTATATGATTATTTCTGGGAGAACATGTCTCTCAATTAATCAGAACATGTGAAACAAATTGCCAGGTTTTCTGCTTCTGGGTTCACAGAACCTCTAAAATATCTCAGTTTAATATAATACACTGTTGATAATCACCCACCGGTTGTACAAACACTCAGACTGATCTATGTTTAAAAAATAAGATTTCTTTTTGTTTTTACTATGAAGTTGGGAGTTTTTTTATGTGAATTTTCAACCACTTACCTCTGTTGGATGGAAAATATGTAAGAACTGGGCTTGGGACCGTTAGTGTGCTAATTTCAATGAGGTAATTACAGAAAAATATAATATATTAAGAGATGAAAGATAAAAAATAAAATATCTTTGATGTAACTTTCTCAAATTCATAATTTCTTGCACTGATGTACATGCTTCAGCCCAAACACAAGGCATCTCATAGCTTTACTGAGAATCTGCTGCTGTCAGTGACAATGTGGCTCCAGTGGAGATGTTTTTTGATTTCATCTTCTGTCCCTTTCTGTAGAGAAGGTGCCAGCTAACAGATGCAGGAAATGGAAACGCGTCCTTAGGGACCAGAATTACCTGGTGAGCAGGGTGAAATCCAATTTTGCCTTCTAAGAGGACACAGCAAGGCAAAGAGGTATCAAGAAGGCTGATGAATTATTCAGCAACATGTTGTTTACAAGCCTTCTGTTAAACCAGTTTAGAAGCAGAGAAATTTATCCTAACTGAGTCATTCAGAATCTAAGGTTGTCAGAACTCGATTTATAGAACTGGTTGTGGCTCGTTTTTGATGAGCAGAAACCTGAAATGTAAGAAAACTCCAATCTGTGAACTGCTCTCGCAATGAAAATAATATAAAAAAATACAAAGTGACTTCTTCTGTAATCAGCTTTCCAGGAACCTTGGGGAGGGCTGTTCAAAGAAGGAATGTGTTTGCTACCGGAGATAATAATGAGAAGAAGATTTTTTGAATGCAAAGTATAGGTCACAAGTTTAAGAGAAAATGATTAAATGTCGGAATGATGATGGATGCTTTGTTTCTGATGGTGACAATAATTGGAAGGCACCCAAACACTTCTCAGAAGTCTACACCCAAAGACTTCTGAGAAGTGTTTGGGTGCAGCTGGTTGGCCTGTAAAGTCAACTTAAATCAATAGGCAACAAGGCATCTCAGATCTTCAGACTGGTTGGTTCTACACAACATTCCAGAGTTTCTTTGTGAGTCTCAGGGCTTTGTGCTGATAATGTATTTCTGATTACTCTAGATCGGTTTTCTTGATAACTGAGTTCTGAAAACTGAAAATGTATGTTTGAGTAAGAAAATGAGTTGGGATATTTCAAGCAGAAAAATGAAATGAAAATCATCCAGAGAACTTCAAATAGCCCCTCTGCCACATTCTGGGGACCCCTTTTGTAAACAGCTCTGTGGACCTAGATCCTGATTTCTACTGTGAAATTTTGTACTTGGACAACATGAAATATTGCTTAAGCATTGATATACATATTATAAATTGGGATGCATTTGTAATTTATAAGGGTATTTGACTAGACATGGTAATGCAGGACTTCATAATAAGAGAATTATAAATATTGACAGACGATGTCCAAATGTAGCTTTGAAGGAAATGTAAAGAGGCAAATATAGTCTGAACTTATACCTACACTTTAGGTCATCAAGAAGTGAATTTTCCTGCTAACTGAAGGAAAAAAAATATTTTCACATGAGGATTATATTTTGTGGGGCATATGTGCTTCTTAAAAAGTTGTCCAGTATGTAAACAGTTGTGCTCCTGACTAGATTGGGTCCATGTTATTTTAAGAGACAGAAGTTTCTTGTTTTGTTTCTGTCTCTCTAATCACAAATTGGCAACAGAAGATACTAATAGAGAAGTCCTCGAAGAGACTGCTAGCCAGTCAGAAAAGAATATTTTATCTATAATGAGTTGAGGCTGGAAGAAATATTCTGTCAAACATGGACAAATATTTTATTAATCTTCTGCTATTTTCTTTTTCTGTTTGTTTCTGTCCGCTGAGTTGGTGGAACAAAAAACATTTTTATTGTGACAAAGGTAAGATGGTCAGAAATATTAAAGCTGCATTCTTTGAAACAAAAGGATCTATTTTAAATAATAAAATCAAGTTGTTTATCTTAAGTGGGCAGCACACCAAAGGGTCATTGTAAGTAAAAGGTTATCTGGGTCAACACAGTGATCTGACTACAGCTCCAAAGGCTACTGCCTCCATCCACCATGTGGACTGATAGTTTTGTCTGGTCAGGCAGGGGTCCATGTGAAGCAGGAAGACTTTACTGTATTCGCAGACAAAACACCAAGGATCACAGGTCTGCAGGGAAACTGAGTCTGTTTGAACACCAGCTTTCCCAGAAGCCTCTGCAAAAGCCCGGCATTCCGGTTATAGTTCAAAAGCACCGACTGTGTTTATGTTGCAGGTCCAAGCATGTTACTCCTGCATTGTTATTTCCAGATTACACTTGCTACTTAAATCTTGACCAGGGCTCAGCGAATGCTGGGCACAAATAAATAGTGGTAAAACAAGTAATTAGCTTGGATATTTGATATATCAGATGTTTACACAGAAATAATGGAAGCTGGCTTAACATTTACCTTTGATTATTTACTGAACTGATTTACAGCTATTGTTATAAACAGCACAGCAGAAACAGCCGTTCACCTACAGCAGTAAGGGCTGCTGCTCTCGCCTTAACAATGCTACTATTCTTCCTTCCTAGCAGGATGGGCCTTTCCTGCTCTCAACTTTATACTAATAATCCAATAAATAAAAGTAATATTAAATGGTGTGACCGGAAAGTGCCTCCTTACTTTCCCACCCTGCATTGACAAAATAGAGCCCAGCTTTGAATGCAAGTCAAAAAAGTGCTTTTGTTTACCAAAATAGCAATAAAGAAGCTTTGTTTCTTTTCCAACTAAAAATTTCAAACATTTCACTTATGCTACACTGAGGATTTAAGAATAATGTCTCAGACAGAGAATAGATTATAAATAAGAGAGATCGTATTTCTCTCTTTTTAAGATGTGTCAGAAAAAGCTTATCTGAAAAGAAAAGGCCACACACACTCACTCGAGAGCATTAAAGCCTCTCAGAAAACTTAGTTTTTGAGGTTTTTCTTTCAGCTGCATCAATGACACTGTTTTTCTATCTGTGGACATAAAGTGCCTCCTACAGAACTGTTTTTTTTTTGTCTTTCTTTGAATTGATTAATTGCTTATAAATATCAGAGTCTGAAATACATGATAAAATGATTCAATTTTCAGATGTCATCACCTTCCTAAAATAATGGCCTAAGTCATTTTTTGCCACAAATGATTATGACAAAAAAAGTCAACACCTCTTTTTTTGGAAAGTTGTTCATCTTGGTGTTAAAGATTTAAGTGGTTTCTCTGAAGAGCTTAGAGAAAATGCTCCATGTACATATGGAGTCTCCAGAGTGCTGTTTGGGGAGCCCCTAGGCTGATTTGGTGCTGCCCGGATCAAAGAGGAACGAAATTGACCTTGAAGCTTAGAATCATTTTGATTTAAGCTGAATCAGTTTCCTTTTGAAGGTACATGTTCTCTTGCCATGAAAGTCACCATTTATTTAAATGGCTTTGAACTAAGAATGAGATTTAAAATGATTTTGTATCAGTTTTATTTCTTACCTGGCTCTTATCTCTTATTGTATTTCGTCAACTATTTTATACTGTATTCATCTTAGTGTTTGGTGAAATTGACTCACGTCATTTACAGCATTTCTGTTTTTTTTATTTGTTTTCTACTGTTGGGTCTGACTTGCTCCTATCTTTTACTCTTTGTATTTCATTTTAAACCGTATATTTTATGTCATCGAAAGCTTTGCTGTTGACAGGCCTTGTGAATTTGCTTAGGCTGCTAATGTCACAAATATTAGATTTTGCTGATACCAAATGCCTGTCCCTATAAAAACTAAGCGATAAATGAAAGAGAAACTATTGACGACACAGTGATTCTATTTGTCCATTGACATTTTATTGAAAAATAGCAATATAATATAATGTACAATAATAATAATAATAATAACAATACAAAAATCTGTACATTCTGTGACTTTGCAGTACATTTGGAAGACTCCTAACAAAACAACTGCAACAGGGAGGACAGGTATTTACATGTGTAGCCGAGCGGCTTTCCGTCAGTTTTTTTTGTTTGTTTTTTTGTTTTCAACAAAACATACAGGATATGAATGTGTTTTTCTTTGTGCAGCAGACCTTCATGTGCTGGGGTTACAGTACATTTGGCTTTGAACTTTTTTTTTTCTTTTTTCAAGTCTTACATTCTCAACACAGAATGGAGACTCAGTTAGTGTTGATGCTGAAAGAAGATCTTTAGTCTTCTCACAGCACAAAAGAAGTGGATTCAGATAGAGGTTATGACACAATCTTCATTCAGAGATTGTAGTTTTTAATCTTGCATTGCTTCATCATATTTTAAAACCTGTGAAGTAGGTTCTGTCTTTAGTAATCAACATTTTTAATTCAAGTTGATGCCAAAAATAAAAAGAATCATCAAAAAAATATATATTTTAGTTCTGAAAACTACAAAAACCAACTTATATTTCCTCATTCTGACCGCTCAGATTAAGGCTTGATGAAGTGGCTCAAGATAAGGATGATCACTGTAAAGAAAAAAATATTAAAAGAAACTGTACACACATTCTTTAAAAACAAACATTATTAAAATTCCCTAGAGTATTCTACTTTTCTGTACCAAATCTAATCAGGCGTTGGTTTAAACAAACATAACTATGGTAATAATACTCTTTGGTATTTTTCAGTAACAAACTGCAAAAAAAACAACAAAAAACAACTGAAGCAACACCATAGCAGCACTTCTTTTGGAACATTCACATCCCCCATAGTTAAACCCTTTAACGCTCTTTAAATTAATGATTTCAGTCAGTTTTGAGGGAATAACACTGCTCTGCTCAGAGGTTTCAGTTGATTTGAGTAGCTCTTAGCAGACATTATGATCAACTGATGTAATACATAAGCTCAGAGAATCAGCGCTGTCATGTCAGAGGACACATTTTCTTTACTGCATACAGAGACAATGATCTGTGATTTCTTCTTGCTCTGAGACCAGCTCACGAACAAATACTCTGCTGTGTACCTTCTTTGTTCCGACTTTTTTTACTCTTTGGTTCTATGTAAAAGCGTCAAAATGAAAGAGATGCGAGTGTGTATTTTCTCTATTCTGTAGCAGCACTAAAAATCTAAAGAAAACTCAGAAAGCGCCTTGTACTTGCTTGACGGGAGAACCGGGTACATTTCTTCACTTCTGAGGTCATTACAACAACCTGCTTCCTCTTTGCAGAGACGTAGCACACATTAGTGGGGAGTTCTTGGAGGAGAATTAGTTCTGCATTGAGCACATGCTTCATAGTGCTGTGTTTCATCATACTGTGTGTAGTCAAAGTTAAGACAGACCCTTACATAGAGTCCTGAACCTTTTCCGGCTTCCCACAGCAGTACCACTTGACTTCCCCTTGTTTCTGACTTGGCTTGTCAAGCCTTCAGAGCAGAGAGGAGATGTTTTTTTTTTTTTTTTTCTTTCAGTCACTCATGAGAAGTCTGAGTCGTCATATTTCTGATTCTCGCCTCAGAGGCCTTGATTCCAGCGGCACCATGGCTTGGCTGTGTTCAGTCTCTGAGATGCTGTCCATCTGAGTGCCATCGGGACCGACACTGCCCCCATTCCCCTCATCCGTGTCCTCTTTTTTGTCTAGTGCCATCTCATTTTCATAACAGAAGGAATTGGTGTTGGACAGGATGTATTTTTTCTCTGCCAGGTCTCTGGCACTGCATAGGGGAGTGTTTAGCACCTCATATGTCTTGTGGAAGCGAGAGTAGTCCACCTTGTAGTAGTTCTTCTCCTCAAAGAGAACAGGCTCAAAGCGGTGGCCCCACAGGACCTCGTTGGCGACGTACGAACTGCGGCATTGCGTGGTCATTGCCGTGGCTTCCACCATACCCTCTAGGATCACCACAATTTCAAAGTCAGAGTTTTCCAGATCCTGCTTGCTCATGTTATAAAAGGGGCTGTCCTCATTGATCTCATGGACAATAGTGATCGGGGTGACCAGAAAGATGCGGTCGACTCCACTGTCGAAGCCCACATCTATGTCCATTTGGTCAAGAGGGATGTACTCTCCCTCCGCTGTCATTCTAGATTTGAGAAGTTGAGCTCGAACGTGTGCCTCAACCAGGTGGCTCTTCCTCAAGTTGCCCACGCGCCACATCAGGCAAAGCTTGGTGTCCCTCATGGCCACTGTGGCGTTTTGACTAAACACCAGAGTTTCGTTTCTCTTTTTGGGTTTTGCCATTTTGGCCATGACCGCACCAATGATGAAGGCATCAATGATGCATCCAACAATGCTTTGAAAAACCACCATGAAGACCGCAACGGGGCATTCCTCTGTCACGTATCTGTAGCCGTAGCCAATGGTAGTCTGAGTCTCAATAGAGAAGAGAAAGGCAGCAGTGAAGCTGCTCACATTGGAGATGCACTTCTTAGTATCACTTTCTAAGTCCCCATGAAAGATGGCCACAAGCCAGAAGATGCAGCCGAAGAACAGCCACGACAGGAGGAAGGCGAGGCAGAAGATGATGAACATCCACCTCCAGCGGATGTCCACGCATGTGGTGAAGATGTCAGCCAAGTAGCGCTGACCTTTCTCGCTCACATTGATGAACTGCACATTGCAGTGACCGTCTTTCTTCACAAAGCGGCTCTGCGGCTGGTGCCTCGTGTGCACCTTAGCCTTGCCGTTTGGTACCCCCGTGGTGGCGAGCTTCATGCTGTCCTCTTCTGATGACACGGTGCTGTAGCGGCTGGCTCGCACACTTCCCATCACCTCAGTCTGGGAGGGCCGTGCTGCTTCTGCTTTAGAGAACAGTCTGAGTTTCTGGAAAAAGCGTTGGAGAAACAGTTTTGAAACGCTTCGGGAGACCAACTAAGGGAGAAAATGGTGACAAAATGAGGCGGCAGAAGGGACGCCTCAGGATGGGAGTGCAACAGGAGGAGGATGAAGTGGTCACTCCTCTTTCATTGGGGCACTGGACCTCATCAACGACATCTGCTGCAGAAACACAGAGATAATGATCTGTTAGATAAACTAGTGAAAACAGAATCAGTAAACTTTATTAAAATAAGAAAACATAAGACAACATTAAATCACTAGAGATGGATTTATGCAGCATTTATGCAGCCTGAGAAAAACAATCAAGAGCCTAAAGCTTAAAGATGAGGTAACTTGTCTCAACCTCAGATTGTACCCCATTTTGACAGACATAAAAATGTAACTCTGATTTATATTGCAGCTTGAACTAACAGAGGTTGCTCAGTAAATGCACTCAAGTCTAGTTTTTGCCCATTTACAAAACAGTCTTACTTTTCTTACATGCCCCTCATGATCTGATAATTTCCAATTCAGTTCAGTATTACAGAGTTTATATGGCAAATACTGGATCAGGTAAACAGTAATGTTTTTCTCTTTACTAATGAAACGTGTCATTCTGTGTCAGAATGTACATAACCTGCAACAAATTATGCAAAATACAACAAAACTTGTAAAGTTACACAAAAGCATAGTCACGTGTTTGCAAAATACTGTATATGGAATAAATGTTGTGCACAACTGATAAAATGTGTAATATCTGTGTCTAGTCGGCATTCAAAGCTGCATATTTTGTTAACTTTAGGTCGTTTACAGGCGACCTAATGTCACTCCTGGGGTTTGTGCACTTGTTCTTTGGAGCAGAAGCATGAGCTCCATTTATGATGCACAGCTTGTTGACTCACATCAAGCTCCCGCTGGAGGGATTTCAGAGCTTCTCCCAGCAGAACCAAGGCATCTCTCATTAGGTCTGGCTGTCCTGGCAACAAAGTCCTAATAGACCAGTTGAACTACGATTTTTTTTTTTTTTTTTTTTTAACTCATAGGTAACTTCCCTATCTTGCATAATGCTTACAAGTGAAAATGAACCAGGTAGAGAGAGTTAGAAACTTCTTCAGATGTACCGGTACCACAACTAGGCTGTGTACAACCTCTGCTGATTCATAGTGAAGTTTCACACCAGCGCAACATATGGCTGACGCAACTTCTCTGCTGTGTTAAACATCAAAAGCTACAGCTGGGTAAAATATCAGTGGGTAATTTAAACGCATTTTGATGTGCATGCTCAGTCAAATGCAATGCAGGCTGCTTAGTGTGATGGATGAAGTCTGATTATTTTACAGTGCATTGCTGTTGGATGTTGCTTTAACTTATTAAATGTTAATTAAATGGATACAAATCTAAGCGACACGTTTCATCTTTATTCCCGGTTGTTTTGAACACAGAAAGTTAAACAGATGCACAAAACTCCCTGACCATGTTATACTGGCTTGTATATGATTTGAAACATTTATTACTTGTCTGACAGAGAACGTACCAAACCCGCAGGACACATTTTAACAGGTGCAGGGCTGGAAAAATGCGCTGTAATCTGGAGCAATCCCGCAGATAGAGATCCGTATCCACATTATACCCATAAGAAAATATGAAATGAGTGAATAAATTAAAAACTTTTTCGCGGGCTGTCAGACAGATGTGACCGCGCGCATTTGGAGTGTAAAAAAGGCAGGAAGTCTGAGCGTTAAAGAGAAACATCTGAACCCATCAAAGTCGGGAATTTAATAAAAAATACATAAATAAATAAATAAATAAAAGTACTTTAAAACTAGTTTGATTTTTTACTGTCTTATTACAAATAGTTTGTGCAATAAACTGCTCCTACCTGTTGCGCATCTGTGGACCGGCTTGGATCAAGCTGTCTGAAATATAATCCAGACGCTCCTGTGGCCTCCGTTTAACCGTTCCGCTTATTATTTACTTTGGCACTAACGAGCCAGATCGCCAGATCGGTCTCTGGAGGACCCGTCTTGATAATGTGCTTCGCGCTGAGTTCCCCCAAACCGTTTTAAATCGCCTGCACCGGCGCGAACCGCCTCCCCGCTTTGCGCCCGACCAATGGCAGAGGGACAGGGGGGAGTTTGAGGGTTAGAGGAAAGGGGGGTTTGGGAGCGCGCACCTTGGAACTGGCTGAGTGATCGTGTTTTCATGTTTGACCGACACCACTGATGTGTGCAGGTCACAGCGTGGAAGTGAAGCAAATTAGGCGACGACAAATTAAACCCAAATCAGGGATTTAAAGGAAGCCGAGACCTGAAAATAATTCCCAGGAGAGCAGCAGTGGATGCTTTTAAAATCTGCGCAATATCACCTGTATGTTGTTGTTTTATTCATTTAGCATAAATGGAAAAGTAAGTGCAGCTGCTTTTAGGCTCCGTGTAAACTAAATTACACAAAATTTACATACGAGTTACAGATAAACAAATGGTGATTTTGGTGATGTGTGCTCTTTTTGCACTTTGGGTTTGTTAAAATGAGGCTTTGGGGGGGAAAAAAGTTTTCTGTCGGAAAGACTGACTCACTCAATACAGGGCCTACATGCCTGCATTATGATATGACTGTCTTTCTCCACTGAGCTATCAGGTTGCTTTAGATGTTTAGACTGTGCATCTGTTGCCCTGTAATTTTAGGTCGGTCTTTAGCCATGTTGTCTTCCAGCTGAACCATTGTTCCTGCTCACTAATTCATTCCAAACATTAACCCCACAAGCTTCATATTTTCACACAGCCGTCATTTTCCCCCGTCCGGCTTATTTTTAGCTCGGGTTTATTTATAGCAGCACATATATGTAGTCCAAACCACCTGTGTCAGTGAACTGTGTGCGTGAGTGCTTGTGTGTGTGTTTGTTTTCCATGCCCAATTTCCAGCTATGCGTGCAGGGATCCATTGCTGCGTGTGGACCACAAGGTGGGGGGCTGGAGGCTGGATTTAACCGGTGAGTTTTTCTCCCACTGATACGCACACGGCTCTGAGGTGTGAGCACTGCGTGAAACAGGAGGACGATTCTCAGTGCGACTTTTCAGGTTGCAGCAGCAGCAGCATCTAGAGGATCAAGATGTGTAAACGCAGAGTGAGGGCAGAGTCATGCAACCAGCTTTAGTACTTTTGTGCACACATATCTGCGTTTCGAGGATTTTAACGGCCACATAACTATTGCTACAATTTTCATTTTCAGCTCAGACATGTAGCTCAAGAGTAGTATTCATTTCCATGACAGAAATGTCGAAATATCTAAGAAAAAAAAAAAGTAGGCCTATAAGATAACTGGAAATGTTCAAATAAGAGCAAATAGTCACAACTATCTTTTTCACCGAAATCCAAATATAAATGAATACTAACAAATAAAATGCACACACGTAAAATTTTGTGGTTGAAAAAGATATTTATTTCTTTGATAGAAAAAGAGGTGAATAGTGGAAGCTGTAATGGCCCGCACTGTTTACTTACAGCAAGCAAGTCTAAAGGTTCCAATTTTGATTTTTATGCAAGTAATATAGGTTTTCCATAGATGTGTTGGTTTCACTTAATATTTTTATCTATGCAAATGTGCGCCAACTACAACCAGATCCCATGGTGGCACACGGTGGTAGCAGCATCATGGTGAGGGGGAGTTTTCTCAAGTTCACCAGGAGATGGAGTTAAAAACAGGGCAATATTTGAAGAAAACTTAATCCTCCTGTTATGTTCTACATATAAATTGAAAATGTATTCATTTTACACATTTGCATCCCCCCCCCGTGTCTACATATTACATAGATACTTTTCGTGTCAACTTGACCCGGCAGTCAAGTTGAAGGGTAAAAAAGAAAAAAAAAGTCCAATTCTATATGTCTCCTTGCAGCTATGAACCATATTTCACCAACACACACATACATGCACACCCCCCACACACACGCAAGCCCACGTTCTCACTATTCTCTTTACTTCACTAGGAAACTGCAAGAAAGCAGGTGTTCATACAACTTTTGACGGGAATCTTTTCTGTTCCCGTGGTCAAACTCCACCCACACTGAGTGGACACTCAGCAGAAGTGGAGGAAAACATAAATACTCTTTGCATGACTCATTTATCTTGATTTTAATCAGCGGGTCTATTTGACCCAGAACAGTATATGTGTCTCAAGTTCAATTATAAAGAACACCCATTGAAAAAAAAATCAAAATGTAATATAACATTTTTTACCAACGATTAATTTCAAGGAAATTACAGGGTTTTTTTGTCTAGGGGTTTTTCAGTGGACATAAAAATGTAAATTCCATTTTTTTATGTCCAAATGAATAAATGAGTAAGTTGTCGTCATTGATCCTTTATTTGTGAGAAATAAAAAAAAAAAAACCCATCATTGCACAAATATTGATTGAAATGGTTAGTATTGGAGTTAATAATCAGATACAAAAAATGCTTTGGAGGAATTTTTTGGTTTCTGGCACTATTGCATGACTCCCTGGGTCAAAATGACCCACGAACATTATTGCTGTACTTCAGAAATGAACATAAGAGGAGGGTTAAGAGACTGCAAAAGGTTTGTGATTGAGATGGCAGTTCACCTTCCAGCAGGATGATCCTCAACACATCCAGCCACAAGGTTAAAATGGCTAAATTCAAAATAGAATCCTGTGTTGGAATGTCAGCCATCATCCTCGCCTACAGCCACATTAGATTCAATCCCCAAATCGTTGAGTACAGAGCTGAATGTGTGAAAAAGGATAACAACATAAATATATACTGAAATTTGTAAGTATCAGTGAATTTGATTTTTGCAAGCTGTGCTGAAGATTAATCCTCAATGCAGGAAAGAAAACAGATTGATATCCACTTACAGTAGCAAAACATCCACCTGCTGTTTTCTTCTTTTTTTGAGCAGCTGCAGTGTAAGCTTTAGAAATAAACACCGACCTTCTATATCTGCTCATCATATTGAGTTTGTTTGCAACACGGAGTCATGCAACCTCAAAGTGGCCAGACAAAAACAGGTTGTTTACAAAGTAAGGGCAGAACTATTTAAAGACAATCATGACTAATGATTCTTCTGTTATTTGGGAAAAATATTTCCTTTCAGACTGAGGCCAGCTTCTTCAGCGCCTTAGCAGGGACCCAGCAGATGTGAACTGCTCGTTGCATCATTATTTGCTGTGGGAGGTCAGACAGACCTGGAAAACTGAAACAATGGTGTTCTGGCAGCATCTGATAGAAAGTCTTCATTTTAAAAAAGCAAACCTTGGCTCCGGACGATCATCCAAATGTGAAGTCACTCTTTATTTACAAGAAGGCGCAGCCAAGAAAACCAAGTGAGATGTAGTTTGTTTTATATGCTCCAAGTTTTGGTAATATTTGGTTCATTATTGTTTTATTGGTCATTTTGCTCCAGATACTTCACAGCTGGTGAATTAGGTAATCTGATCCCCTACAGTTCTATGATTGAATATGGAAACATAGAACCTTGAGATTACAGAGCTCATAGGTCTACCGCAGTATTCCTCAAATTGTGATCACCGGACCAAATTTATGGTCCGCTGGCGCCCCCTAGTGGTCTTCGAGTAAATGTAAATAACTGTTTATTTGCCTTGACTTAAGCTCAAAGAGCGAGGCTACAGTTAGCTTACCACAGGATTATGTTTGAAGATAATGGAGAAATGGCGTAAGACTGGGTCATTAAAAAGAAAATCTTAAGATACCAGTGGAAAGTTTTGTTTTTGAACATAGCTTGCCACAGGCATGCAGATCTAGGTCTGTGGCTGTGCTGAATGTGACGAGGCAATGAAGAGCTGCTCCCCACCTTTTATTTTAGGTGCATCTTAAAATGATTTATGTCGGGCTATCTACTGGCTGAAAGAAAATGTTTGTTTTTGCCAATGCAACGCAAGTCTATTTTTCTTTTATTATCCTTCTAAATTACAAGTAGCCCTAAAACAGTATTAGTGCACACACTTGTAGCAAAGAACTTTTTGGATTGGAAAGCTTAGGATCCATACTTTCAGAATGTGTAAATAACTCAAAGCGACTTGTTCCTGGTTTTATTGTGGCCATATTACTGAACAGCGCCACCCTTCAGGAGAAAGACAATGAGTTAAGAGACTTTTCATTTCAGGTTGTATATTAAGATGTTGTGTTATTGCGGGTGCAATTTCAAGTGTTTGTTAAATGGAGTAAATGGTCCTTGGCCTGAAAAAGATTATGAAACAATGGTCTACGGTGTACTGAGGATGCTATTGCTGTTGGTCTTCACCTGTTTTGCGCCACCTGGAGAACCAGTCATTCATCTGAACTGACTTTAGTTTTACTTTTAGCAGCACATGTAATTGTTTTATGTGTGTCTCCTGTGTTCCACCTGCTCCTGTGGATACAGGACTTTGACTGACTAGACACATATGACCTTCAGACTCCCTCAGCCATCAGTGTCAGCATGATACTCTTCAGGGCTTTTAAATCTTTAGACATATGGCTATGTTACAACCCACCACAGCAGCACCGTTGTCAAATTTGCAGTTGATGTTACTCTGGGGAGGATGAGTCCACCTGCATAGATGAAGTGGAGCAGCTGACTGTATGGTGAATGAATAACACACCCAGAGCCCTTTGTGGATTTCATGAAAGCGTTCAACTGGTGAAGAGGGTGCTGAACTACTGTTTCCTGAGAGTCAATTTAATTAAGTTCTATTTATTTATATAGTGCCAATTTACAACATACACTTGAAATTACCAAAGTTATTTCTATTTGCTAAATGCCAGAAACATTTTTTTTTTTTTTCCAGATTTTTTGTAACTTTCCCCAAATTTAAAATTGTACATATGTGGTCAGTTTCAGGGATAACTGTCTTTTAAAATGTATGACTTGGGTCAAACCAATTGGCTTTCCTTCCACATACTACTAATAGATTAACTGACACAATTGAGTAAATTGGAGGCACACCCATGGATTTAAGGTTACACCTGGAACACACTGTTAGTGTTGCCTTACTTTTGTAAGCTACCACTCCATCTGTCTATCTGGCCAGTTAGCAATCCATTGTACTTTCATGTCATATTTGAAAGTTGAATGTGAGTATAGCATATCAATATTTACCCAGTATTATCATTAAAACTTTTTGATTATATTTATTTGGAACACAAATCTGTGGCTTTGCTAGTCTTTAGAAGCAATTTCTGCATGTAATGGAGGAATACATAGTGCATGTGGTGAGCATGGCATCACTGAATGCACATGAACATGCATAGATGTTCATTATAGTGAGAAAAAGTAAAGATGTACTCAGGAGTAGTTCTTTTTTTAACAATCATGGTAAAATATTTTCCCCAACAATATCTAAAAAATCTGTTACAGTTTTAAATTCCCAGTTTATTGCCGTTTGTTCCCAAACATTTCTGTTATTTCCAATAAATTGTAATGCAAAGTTTACGACTTTGGTACGTCAATGTGTTATATGAACCTCTGTCTCATGAACCTCTGTGCAGATTAAATTAATTTGTGTTAAATTTGACATGATTTTGTCACTAAGCAGGTCCTGTGCAACATCACAAGCTGTTTGCTGATGTTTTAAATGAATTATAAAAATGTGCAAAACACAGATGAAGGTTGTGTCTGGTTGTTTGATGTTGACGTGAGTTTTAAGCTCAGGGCATCAAGAATTTAAATCAATCTTAGATGACTGGTGAGAGTAAAGATGCAACCAAATAAACACGTATTTATCAAAACCGCTCACACTAGAGCGGTTATGATTTTTAGAAAAACTTTTTTTTTTTTTAAATACCATGAATTGTAAAATAGTCTGAGGCAAATCATCATCTATTTGTTGTTGTTTTTTTTAAAAAATGTAAGTAAATCTGACCTTATATAAGACAAATAACTTAAAGTACAATTTTGATCTGCTCTGCGGTGTCTCACGTGAACCTCATGGTGTGAGCTCATCTGTTAGTTATCTACGTACATCCTAAAAGTGTAGTTTTATATAAAAAAAATACTGTTACCTTTTCCTATGTTTTTAATGTAATTTATTACACATTTTAAAATCACATAGATATTTATTTGATATTATATTGATGTACTAAATTATGGCACATTTGATGTTCAATATTTATATTTTTAATATTTAATAACCACAAAGACACAGAAGCATATGAAGGCTTTAATAGTAAGACTTTTATTTTAGAGTCTGCTCTAAATGTTTTGGTTGACAACATTGATAGAGTAAATAAATGTCTGATAAAATACGAGAAAACCAGTAACCCGTTTTAAAATATACTGTGATTAAAAAAATCAAATTTACACAGTAATTAAAGACCTGGTTGAGTTACTGATCTACATCCTGCATAAGCTGAGAAACTTTACACTCTAATGTTTTTCAAAGCAGCTTTAGGCATATGAGTGACATAAAATATTTGTTTCAAAACTTTAAAAAAAAAATCTGATCTGTACCGAAACTAGTCCATGCTGAGTGTGCATACAAAATAGCACATTTGAAGTATTTTTGAAAGTGTAATGTTATGTAAATGGTGTCAGTCACTAGGACCTCTGTAATTTTAACACCCTTGGTGAAAATGTTCTGATCCACATAATTTGATTGATTGATGAAATATATTTTGATCTTCTGGGATGTCTTAAGTTTTGCTGTCTGCAGTTGGTGTTGGGTGTATTGGTAAATTTTTTATTTCTCCTTTTCTGTGATTGAGGGGTCTCTTTGCACAGTCAAAGTTTCTTGATGTTGACTTTCAGCTTCTGTTGTGGGAAGATTTGGTTCTGGTTGGTTGTCTTGCATAAGTTCCACTCTTACTATTGGGGCATTCAGACGATTCTCTTGATCACATTTCTGCGGCGATCGTGAAGATGGCTGTGGGGAACATCTGGGGGAATGTCTAGGAGAAGGTCGAGCAGAAAGCCGAAGCTGCTTCTGCTCCTCCTTTTCGTTCTTCTTCTGCTCATACTCCTCAGCACTGACCACAGGTACCAGAACTTTAGCTGTGTTATTGAACAGGTTGTAATCCACCATATAGTGTTTCTTGTTCACCCTGATCATCTCCTGGAAAAGATGACCCCAGAGGATCTCATCTGCTGTGTACGATGTTCGTGTCTGATGCAGCATGCCGGTGGAGTCATCTGTATAGGTGAAGGACACCACCAGTTCAAAGTCTGATTTTCGCAAATCTTCCAAACTCATCTTGTACAATGGGCTTCCAGGTTCAATTCTGTGGAAAATTGCGGTCGGTGTGACCAAGATAATGTCCTTTTGGTGGATGGCCAGGTCTTCATAGGTAATATTGACTTTCCCGGTTTCGTGCACAGTGGTGTGGAGAATCTGAGCGGAGGCTGATCCCTCCACCATGTGGTGCCTGCGGAAATCCCCAATCCTCCAGGAAAGACACAGATGCCCGTCACGGAGGTTGACAACTGCATGGTTGCTGAAGCCAACTGTCTGCGCCCTCTTTCTGGCCGAAGCCATTTTGGCCACCACAATCCCGATGACAAAAGTGTCGATGAAGCAGCTGAGGACATCCTGTATGGTGACGATGATGATAGCAATCATGCAGTTCTCAGACATTCCTCTGAAGCCATAACCAATGGTGGTCTGGGTTTCCAGAGAAAAGAGGAAAGCGGCTGTGAAGCTGCGCACCTCATATACACAAGGGTCATTATTGTGGTCTTTGATGTCTCCATGAGCCAAAGCAATGATGAAGAAGAGTATCCCAAAAAAGAGCCAGGAAAGGATGTAAGATGATGCAAAGATCAGGAACATCACCCTCCATCTGATCTCAACTAAGGTGGTAAAGATGTCATTGACAAAGAGCAGCCACTCTTCTGGGACATGCCGAAACACCACTCTACAACCACCCTCTTTCCGTATGTAGCGTTGTTTCTTCGAGCGAGGTCCATTTTCTCTCTTCACACTGATTTCTTCGAAGGGGTTCACGGATAGATACTTAGGCATTTTTCAGAATCTGTGGAGAATACAGAAAAGGGTGTGAATTTATTTGGCTGACTTGCAGCTAACATTTTAAGGCAAGTTTACTTACTACATATAGAACCAGTCATACAAAATGTAAATCAAAGTGTTCGCAGGACAGCACAGGAAAGACAGAAATAAAACAAGAAAACATAAGCATGAAAGCATTGTATAGGTGAACATTTGTTAGAATACAAATATTAAAGGCACAGAAGAAGCAAATGTTTCAAACTGTTCATTAGTCAATTTGTGATCAAAAAGAATCTGTAAAACAATAATCTTTCAAATTCTGAGTTAAAGGAACCAACTGTGTTTTTTCCACAGCTCAGGTTTTCAGGGAGTTTTTTTTCCAGAGTTAAGCAGCTTAGAACGTAAATACGGCCTTCCATTTACAGTAGAAACATTCAAGTATGTACTTGTAGTATAGTATCCACTCTACCACAAGTCTGGAGAGAGGTTTCCAGTCACTCACAATCACATAATTCACAGAGGCTCTAAATTATACAAATTGGTTTGTAAGCAGTCATAGTCAGAGTTTAGAATAATAATAAAATTATATTTTTTCAGTAACGTAATTTGCTAAGACAAATACTTGACACAGGTTTTCAAGTCTTATTTCAGTTATTCTGATGATTTTCTGCTTACAGCTTTTAAAGTAGAATATTAAATGAGACCAATAAAACAGCATCTTTAATTCTGATGTTGGCTTAATGATAAGTATGTTTAATACCTGATCCCGGGATGGGTGAATATCACAATAGATGAGGGGAAAAAAGAGTAGTAGGAAAGATCCAAACAACTGAGTTTATGTGGAAATTTGCTAAAGTATTGATTGCATTAATCTTTATATCAATCTCAGAAAAAGTTGTGCAATAATGTGTCAATGTAGTCATGGAAAAATCAGTCAAGTTTATTTGTGAAGTTAGCGTTAGTGGTCTCTGTGTATTGTTTCCTGCATTATCAACTAAACACAATACTTAAAGACATTTGTGCCTTCTACAGTTTCATTTGGAAACTATCATCCAACAATCATGGTTGTTTGGCTTACAGCAGTGCAATTTGTTGGTTTACAGTTTAACTGACCCCAGACCTTGTCAGAGTTAAAGTCAGAGTAATGTCATGGCAGCAAGAGCAGCCCGACAGACGAGTTCTCTGATCTCTGACTCAAATTAGGCGTCTCCAAACGGGACATGAAAATAAAAGTTTTTTACTGTGTTTATGAGGCTCCTGCTCTTGAAAACTATCGTCGCTGGTTTCATCTGCATGATAATGCTAAATGTTTGCTCCAGGAACAGTTCATAACACTCTCTGAGTTGCAAAAGGAACAATACTTTCACAAATCTAAATCAATTTTCATAATACAAATGCTAAAGTTAAAAACTAAATGTGCTGACAGTGTTGTTGACAAGAGGAGCATCTGGCAGGGATAATTTGCTTCACTCAAGTCATCCGCATGTTTTACTATCACATTTTGTTTAGGTTTTTTCACCTCAAATTACTTTTATTTTCAAAACTGCAATCTGGAAATGTTTACTTGAGTATTTTTCCCTTTTCTTCCTGGTTGTACTTTAATAGGTTTGATCTTAATGGGGCAGTTGCCTGGAGATGACAAACTCATCATAACAGTTCATGTTTGCTTTGCTGCTCATTTCTTTTGCCAATAATCTCGCTTTTTGGTCTTAAAAAAATGAAATGCATAAGAGATGATGATTTTAAAGCCTGTGATGTTTATTTTACTGTCGAAAATGAACAAAGACTGGTGGCCTCAGAATCCCACACGCCCCCTAAAATTTAGATATAATTGATTTTATATAAATCAGACATTACAAAATTGTATAATTCATAAATAAAGATTGCATGAACCTGATTAAATAAAACAGTGGATGTCTTTCATTTAAGACAATACATTTTGGATTACATACAAATCTGGCATATTTTATAAGAATAAAAACGTGGATGAAATTGGTTAATAAACATAAGTAAATAAATAAAACTTTTTAAATACAGTATTTCTAACATGCAAAGGTTGGCTGTCCAAAAGCAGCCGTCCAAGAACTTTTTCACTCTTTGGACAGAGGTCAGAAAATTAAAAGTTGCCCAATTTGAAAAATACTAATGTAACCCCAGGACTAAATGGGTTACATTAGTAACCCATTTAGAGGGAAAAGAAAATGTGGAAACTGGAATGGTGTCACGGTGCGATCATGGGCAGAGGAAGGATCAATCACAGCCAAACCACTGAGAGCATCCTCCACGCCCAAAACAAACACAGTTTGAATCACGGCTTATCTGACTGGGTGAACTGGGACTCCACTCTTTTTTGGCCACAGCCAATATTAACACTGCCAGAATTTCAGAATGTGTGAAATTCTGGCAGAAATGTCCTGATATGTTTTAAAATAATCAGGTCATCCAAATGAAAACCTACAGAATCTGAGTTAATGTTTTCTGGAGTGTCAAACCAGCAGCTGCTGTTATTTCAGGCATTATCCGTACTTCTAAGTGGATAAAATATTGTACATTTAAATTTATTCTATATTTCCACAAGCTGACAGTGTATAGCCACAGAATGGAAGACTACAATATAGACTGACTGAACAGTTAAGCACCCCCTAAAATAGCCCCTAAAGCTAATGATCTTATTTGGTTTTATTTTGGTTCACATGCAGACAGTGATGGATTATGTACAGATTCGAACATCTATGTAGTGCCCAGTGACCCTTTATGAAGATGTGGATCAATGGGAAGAGTAGTTTTCCAGTTTACAGCAAAAAAAATAAAAAAAATAAATAAAAAAAGAGGGGAACTACATTTATTGTCTGCTTCTGGATTCACAGGGGATGCTTCTGATTTTTTTTTAGATTTAGAAAAAATCTAGGGGCGTGCTGTTGTGCCGCAGAGGGTTAGCACGCCCCGCGTTTGGAGGCCTTAGTCCTCGACGTCGCAGGTTCAACTCCCGGTCCTGGCGACCTTTGCCGCATGTCTTCCCCCCTCTCCACGCCCTCCTTCCTGTCTGCCTAGCGCCACAAAAAACTCTTCTGAGAAAAAAATGGAAAAAGAAAAGAAAAAACAAAAAATCTAGAAACCCCTGTCCCTAAATTCCTCTGGGTCAACGTTATCTGCTCCATAAATCATAGTTCAGCAGGTAGGATTTCATTTTATGATTGAAATGAGCCACTCTGTCACAGTTTAGTGCAAGCAATGTAAATGTTTGCTTTCTGTTTGTTTAGTGTCTGAAGGTTGTGTGGAGAGCTGCAGAATAGAAGCTCAAAGCAGATTTCCAAGAAACGCTGTTTGCACAAGGGTCATTTTAGTTTTCCTTTTCTGGTAATTTCTGCATATTTACATGTTTATACCAGCTAAGGTTTCCTGTTGAAGCATCAAGTCTATTTGTTTTAATATAGCAAATATTGTAGGGAAACATGGTGGTTGTATTATTTATTATTTCCTTCAGTAGCCTGCAGAAAAAGTTAATTCTGTCATGATTTTAAAACAAAAAAGGTTACTATGTCTAGTATATTTTCTAGCCACATGTTAGCACATCCAAAATGTGTTTTCCATGATTCTGAAGAAGAAAAAATAAAAGCACCTGGTATGGAAAATCATGTTATATCTGTGAGGTTTTCCCATCATTGGCAGCTCTGTTTTGTATGTTTTGTAAGTTGCTTGCATATTGGTATGAAGGGCATGATCACTTTTGCATGATGCCACTCTCTGTTTTTAAGCATCTTCATTCAAGTAATGGAAAATGCATGTATGTGCTTTAAACACAGTGTTATTACAACCCAAAGAAGTCGATTAAATATTAGCAGAATCAGTAGAAATTGGAAAATAGGGAAGACAACCCTGAAATTGGAGCCACCGAACGAATCTTCATCAGTACAGAGAGAGCATCTGCGTGAAGTAGCTCAAGTTTAAATATCACTACAATTGAGTCATTGTTAATGTTAGATATTTACAATAACTTTATAGCAATGGTGCATGTGCATAGCTTATCTAAAATGTTTATATGTTCAAATCATCCCTGGCAGATAGAAACAAATTACATAAATTATGTTACTAGATGTGTAGAAAGTTGTGTTGGAGTCTTATTCACTTGTTTGATATATATCTTTTCAAGGAAATGCAAGTCAGGTTAAGTGGTACAAAGTGAACTGTGATGACATTTGTTGCGAATTAGCATTATTAGCATTAGCAGAACTAAAATGAACTACTAAACTAAGTCATGGTGTCTCTGCTGTCAGGAATGAAAATTAAGTTTATATAGTTATTCTTTGCTGTAACGTGTGATTTCTACGTATAACATTTGTTCTAAAGACACAGCAGGATCTTAAACATTAAATCTGAAAATTAAAATTTTCCTAAGGCAAGCAAGGAGGGAATTGCTGAAGAAAAGCCTGGTTGTAAAATAAACAGAAATAAACAGAAAAACTAAATTTTGAAGCAAATCACTTCAGCTTGGTTCAAAACCTCAGAGGAATTTCCACTGAATGTACCGTGCAGAACGGTGACCTATGAGGGCCGTCTGCTTCCCAACAATCAGAACATTTTGAACAAAGACAGGTTATATTCCACATGTGTACAGACTGAACTGTTGTTACCACATCAACTGATGTATTTATGGAGATCAGACTTGCAGCTAGCCTCTGTTTGTACTAAACACCACACTTGACAAGCGCTTACAGCACAAACACTTTATGACCTTTGGTATAAAGTTTCCGCTGGACTCCAAAGTGAAATAGCTTTTTTTTTTCAGAGTGCTGCGTCTTTGTTTTTGACCACAACACTTTCTCAAAGTTTCCTTTTGTTTCCCAATGTCAAACCGAATGTCTTGCATCCATAGTTTACTAAGAATTAAAAGATGAACTCTGGAAAGAACTTGAACAATTTGTCTTGTTTCCTTCACTACTCGGGGCACTTACAACCCCATTACACGCTCACTTATTGCAAATGACACCGTGCCACCCTCATGTGGTTCACTGGGACAGAACCAAGTACACAAGCGGCAGGTCGCAGCTTTGCCTGAGGCTCTCTGCCACCTCCAATGACCTTCAGAACCTCAATACGAGTGTGCCGTTTCACCTGAAGCTCTGCCACCAGATGAACTACAGACATCTAAGACTTGTGAGCTCTGCACTGAAAAGTCCTGGGGCAGAGGTCTTTTTAATAAGGATTAAAGGTCGGCATACCGGAGTGTTTTGATTATGTTTTGGAAGCATGTTCCTGGGAGTTAATGGTTTATCCAAGCTTCAAAGTACCAAGTGAACAGAATTCTACTTGCGCTATCAGAAAGACTTCAGCTTTTCATTTACAGATGCAGATTTTAACCTTTTTTTAATGTGCTTGGAACTTATTTCCATTGCACACCTGCCTCTAAATCTATTCCACATCGTTTTTATTTCGATTTCTATTTTAATTTCATATCGGAAACGATATGTGAATAGACTAACATTTTTTTTTTTACTATATCTTATTACTTTTCCACATGTCCAGGACTCTTCTTAAATCAATTTTCTTTTAAATCAGAGCACATCATAAAGACTATTTCTGCAAACATCTGTATGCTTTTAAGAAATTCAACCTGAAGTTATTTTGAATTTTTTTATCCAAGATAAGATTCTATTTTTCAGTAAAACATGATCACATGAGTTGCACTTATCACTTTGACCCCCTCCCCGTATTGTGTTGTGTTCCTGCTGTTAATACAGTAGCTCAGATTACTCATTGTTCAGCTCACTTTTTGTGTCTGAATTTTTTTCACCCCAATGACCACATTCAAACTAGTGGCATTTGTTGGTTTGCGCAAATATGCAAACGTCTTTATGTTATACTTTGCATTCCGTCTCGCCTCAGTTATTTTTTCTTACAACACTGCACAATTTCCTCAAAAACAACAGATATACGGCATCATTTCTTACCGTGTTGCACAGGAAAATTCTCAGCCGGCTGCAGAACTCTGTGTCCCAGCTTCCAGAGGTTCTCAGAGCAGTCACCTGCAGGAATGAGCCGCCTCACACGTCACAGCAAAACTAAAGATTAACACCTCCCTTCATCATCACATGGTGTCTGTCAAGCAGGTGTCAGTCAGTGTGTGTGCGTATAAATGTCAACCTGCAGGAATGCATGTTGTGGGTCTGTGTGCATGCCGGATCATCTTGTCGAAAGATCTTTGTAATATATGAGGGGCCATTTAGGACAAAAACTATGTTTTGTCTCTCACACACTACTAAAGACTCATACATTCACAATTCACAAAATACAAAAATTGCACATTTATATACTATAAAAATGTCACACACACATACAGTTTTTCTCTCACACACACACAAAATGAAAGTTGTATGCGTGTGTGATATTTTAGTAGTGTATACACGCAATTTTTGTTTTTTGTGTATGCGTGAGAGAAAAATTGTATGTGTGTGTGACATTTTAATTTTTTGTACTAAACGGCCCCTCATAGTAATATGACATGTCTGTAATTTTAATCTATTCCATATGACAATAGTCTGACCAATTTATGCACACAATAATGAGATGTGAGGTTGACTTGAATAAACTTTGAGATTAAAACTCAAAAACTGCTATTTGATCTGGTCTGTCCAGGTTATACTACATAAACATTAGTCCCATAGCATCATATTGACCAGCTCTGTCTTAACAGTAACCAGACTGGGAGAATAATGCATGGGTTACACCTTCATTCACACCAGATAAACTGGCTGAATCTGCCCTGCTTTGTGTGCCTTTGCCTTCATAGAAATCCCTAATTCCCTGCCTGAAACTCCTTGGAGAGGTCAACACTCATATATGTCTGCTTACCTTCAACTGCTGTGCAACAAAACTCGGCTTATTGTCCAAAAAATAAAGCCTTACAGCAATTACTAACCTGGGAATCTTTCTCTCGGTTTGTTGCTGCAGGAGGAGACCCTGGGGTCCGACTTATTGTGACGTGGCACTTTCTCACGGATCTAAAGCCGATCTGGGACGATTGAAACAGGAGATTGAGAAGGCCTGGACATGTTCTCTGGTCCATGTGTGAGAAGATGGCAACGCGCAGAAGCTTGTGCTCATGCAGGAATTATTGTAGCTGTTGATCCTTGTGATTCCTATGTAATAAGTTGTCAAATTGGTAAGTTTCCGCAAAGTATTTCCTCTAAGTCGCTACTCAACTGCTGAGATAAGTGTTTTTATTTATTTTTGTGCAGCTCAAGTAAGTTAAACTCTATGTCCCTGCTATTTACCTATTAAATCAACCTAAAAGTTTAGGATCGGTTAGAATTATAAAAACCATTCAAATTAACTTATCAGAATAATATGTTTTTATTGAGCATTTATTTTGTATGCTTTTACTCAAAGACAAAAACTTACTAACATTTCCTTTGTGTTGGGTAACTTTGCTTTACTACTCATTCATTTTCTTTCAGACTGATATCAGAACTTTGTCAGTCCAACTTCAGTACACTGACATTGTTGTACTCAATGCACTTTAGAACTAATGTTATAGAATTCATGGGGTCATTGCCCATTATAAAGACTACTGTGTGTCCAAGTGTTAAATTACTGGCTGATGTTTTGAGATATTTCTTCTATATTTTACCCTCCTCAAGATTCCTCCATCTGTTTTATCAACTACATCTGTTCCTTTTGCAGTAAGACAGCAAAAGAGCATGAAAGTTGGAATAATGTTCAACTTGCAACATCAGGCTAGCAATAATTAACATTTTTACTCTAAATAATTGATTATGGCTAATTTCTTACTTTCATCTGACCAAAGAATGAATGGAGGTAGGGATAGCACCCTCCTTGGAGGGAAAGCTATCTTGGAGGGATAACTTCTTCCTTTTGTTTGATTAAAACAATGTTTAATTTAGTATTAAAACATTAATACTAAAAATAACAATCAAAAGAAACATCTGCATGGGGAAAACATACTTTTTAAAACATTTTACCATTTTTTTTAGAGCATGACAGTAATTTGTGGTTTAATTAATTGTAATGCTTGTTCTACCAGAGTTTTGCTGCGACAGCACCTAGTGTTTATTTTCTCCTCTTGCAGGAAAGAAAAAAGTTATGTGAGTAATTCGCCATCATTAGAAAGTTTGCACAGAGGCCTAAGCATATGAAATGAGTCAAAGGTTTTATATTTCTAGTTAAACCATCATAGTAAATTCCTTTGGGTGTCTAAAACTATATGTGTGAAAAACGCCAGTTTTTATGTTTATGAACCTGACTTAATTTTTTTTTAGCATGTGTCTTGCAGTTTTCGTGTGTGAAAATGTTACATGTGTGTGCTGTTAGTGGGCTAATGGGGGTCACAATAAATATGGACCCATAACAAATCTTCCCATTTCCAGGAAAAATAAATATATTTTTCCACAATAAAAATAATCCACAAAAATACATGAGCACACTGTGCACAGTTCTCTGATCAAGCATTTGGATGTAAAGCCAAGGCACAAAATTAAAGAGGCCAGATTTGTGGGTGTGAAGTGCAGACACTGGCTGCTCACTCTTCCAAAAATAAAAAAAGAAAAAAAAAAGTTTCATAACAGCAAATGATTGTTGGGGCTTTTAATGGACAGGCGTGTTACATCATTGAAAAGTTCAGCTGAGGTTTCGGTCATTTAGGTTTATTAGGACATGGTTAGGCTAGAAAAATAATTTATTTATAAAACAATTTTACATGTAGTGCGACCAGGGCTCAGTAGGGTGAGCTTTGGGTTTAGTCAAAGTAAAAAGGCAGAAGATCAGGTGGAATATTAAGCTTTATTTATCTGGGGAGTCACATAGTTACTCACCAGGTAAATGACTTTGCTAACTTTGGACCTCTTGAGATTGAATCTCAGGAAAAATGACAGACAAAATAAGAATAAATGAAAAAGACTCAGGCTGGAAGGTAGGAGGGCAATGCACTAAATCGCTTTGTTGACGTTAGTTGGAATGTTGACAAGACTAGATAGTCATAAAGAGAAATATGGATGATAAATATGAAGAAGGGCTCTGAAATGGTAAAGTGTTATGTGAGAGTGAAGAAGGAGTAAAGGAAAGGGAAGTGATAAATTGGGGAAATGAAAAGAGGTCATAAAATGGTACAAGGATGATAACTATAGCAAGGGTTGTGAAGGAGAGTAGAGGAAAAAATGTTGCAAAAAACATGATGAAGATGATTGTGTGGAAGGAATCATAAAGAGGGATGAGAAGAATTAGTGGAAAGAAGGGATTGTAAAGTGAAATGAAGAGGAAAGTGTGAAGAATATGAGATCTACAGTGATAAGGAGGGTGATTGTAAAAAACTTCATAGCAAAAACATGGATGATCTGTAAAGAAGTGGACTGTGAAGTGGTGGGATAAGTGATCTTGCATAAGGATGAAGAAAAGTCTCTGATGAACTGATAATTAACAAAGGATTAGTTTGAAGAAGAATGTAGAGGAGGAATAATGAGAAGGATGAGTGGAATAAAAAGTTGTGGGTAAAGTGGCTCTCACCCCTGATATCTAAAAAAAAAATTATAAATAAGATTAAAAGCTGATGATTTTTCACTTTAAGTAGTAAACTTCCCATGGGCATCTTACATTAGTCCCAATTTTTTTCAATGGCTAGATGGTTAGAAGTGTAAAGGAAAGAGATTTTAGGTGTGAAACCCCCCTGGAAAAGATGTCAGTTTGCAGGTTCTGAATCTGGACATGGTGCAGATCCAGTTTCAGTGTTATTTTGTGTTGCTTCTATATTCCCTATAGTAATTTAACAAAGACAGTTACAGGAAAGCAATATGGACAGTCAGTGGAAAAAAACATGCACATTTTATTACTTTAGATAACTAGTTTTTACTAAAGTTATAGCACATTGAGCTGCATGTTAAATCCAAGCAAGGTTTGCAGCAAAGCAAAGTTGAAGCCTGCTTTGCTGCATGTCACAAATCTAGAAGCAAGAAGTGTGGAACCAGAAAGTAAAGTCTTCAAGCACAGTCTGCAAAATATGTATTTAGAATATGAGACCCAATTCTTTAACAAGTTAGTTAAATTTAACTACATTAGGAGTCTGTTTTTAACATTTACCTCCATTAAACTTAGACTTCATCCCAACTTATTTTTAGACTGTGTTTCTTTTGGGATTTACAAACTCTTTGAACGTCCTCTCTGTGTCCACTCAGGAAGTCCTGGTGGCAAAACCAGCCATCTCTTAAACACACATTTGTTTCCTGCATTTGAATGCGTGTGTGTGCGTGTGTATACCACTTGACCATCTGCACAGCTAGAGTGTGTGAGACAGGGAGAAAGAGATTTCGTGCATGTAGTGTGTATGTCTACGATAATGAGACTGGCATGAAGTGATTCAGCGTATGTTTTTCTGAAAGGCAGAGCCAGCAAACAAACAGCTTTGCAGTAGGAAGCTTTTAAACAGCTGCTGAGGTTCACTGCAGTTCAGCTGCCTGATAATAACAGCAGGATGCGGCACATCCTGCTGCTGCTTTCAACCTGATTGCAGCAACCTGCCTTCTATATGCAACAGAACAAAAAGAACAGAAGGAACTAAAACATTTTAATTTAATTTTCCCTGTCACATAATAATGGTACAGTGAAATTACATGTACTTTAAACCATGTTTGATGCATAAAAAACACAATTTGAACTATTTCAACCTGAATCTCTGAGTGGTATTGCTGTAATTGTGACATAGTTGTTGGGTACAATCATCGAAAATGCAAAAATAAGTTGTCTATGTATATGCCCAATGTAATTTAACCAGCTGAAATACAAAGATATTGTATTGTATTTAGAAATGTTAATCATTGCCAGTCTCTCATAAACCTGCTAAAATGTTTCTACCTGAGCAGTCTGAACTGTTTTAAATTAATAACATTTATCCAGGAAGTAACCTGCTTATTTCCTGCTTGACTTTGGGTTCTTTGCAAAAACAACACACACCCCTTATTTAAAAAAAAAAAAAGCTTTCAGCCAGGGAAGAATTGACAAATATTTTAATTTTGTACTGATAGAAAGCTACAAAGTTCTACATAGAGCTTCAACATGCAAAAGAAATCAAGAGAAGCCAGACAAAACAAATAGGTTAGGTAACTAAGTGAAAATGGCATTTAAACTCAAACAGGGTGTTTAGTTCAATCTCACAGCCTTGAAGAGTCACAATCTGCAAACTAATCTGGTGTTCATTTCATGTACTGACACTGCTTAGAGAGTAAAGACCAAAAGGTTTTTTGTTTTTGGACAGTTCAGATTTGAGGTTCACTGAAGGGTATTTGCGAGAAAATGGTTGAAATAACAAAGAAAAGCAAAAACTTCAATGGCCTTCAATGCCAAATGAGCCCATTTTAACTTTCTAAAGGAGCACCAAACATGGAACCTTGAAAGGTGGAAGGAGATTTCATAGTCAGAGGAGAAAAAAAAATAATAATTTTGCAGGGTCTTATGGCATGACAAGGCAATCATTGAACATGATTTCTACATTGCACAATGTGATCTGACAACTTTTTCCTTCAATAAAACAGTGGCTACACAGGTTATACTGTACAGGGATTTCAAGAAGTGTAAATGTTACAGCAGTCATTGGCCCTATATTCTGAGGGACCCAAGTAAATGTATTGCCTCTCCAGGTGTTCTTGTCATTAATTATTTTATCAGTTTAAAAGTGGTCCTGAAATTTATATATATATATTTTTTTCCGTTTCATTTAAATCTTATGCAGTAGTCTTTTCTTCTCTCCCTTTTCAATCTATGGTCAATATTTCTCCAAAATAACCAGTTATAGTTCACTGTAGCAAATTAAGCTCTATGAATTTAAAGTTTGGCATTTGATTGCAAACCTTCACATTCATAGTTTCCACTCTTATCTGTACAGACGACAAAAAAAAAAAAAAAATGTTCAGTGTTCTTAGATAACTTCATACACACATACATGTTTGCTCTTGAAACATGCCACAAATAGCTCGGAGGGAAATTTCAGATTCTGTCACTGGCCGGAGATCAGTGAGGTTCCAGTAATTTCATTGTGTCTCCTGTTTCATTCAGAAGTTGCTGCTATGTGCTGCATGTGTGAGTTTCATAAGCATTCTTCTGTCATGGCTCATGAGGCTGGGAGGTGACGCTAATCTAGCCCAGCACCGTTGGGGAAAACTGCTACTTTTAACTGGCTTTCAGCCACGCCAGAACAGTTGGCAAACTTTGCAGCTTTTCCATCCTCACTTTTTCAACTCCTTCCTTTGTAATTTCTCAGCACTGCTCCATCAAACAATAGAAAAATTTGTGTTAAGAGAATTTTAGTCAAGCTTACAAAGCTGAGCTTTAAAAGTGGTTTAACTAGCACAACTAGAAGGCCACTCATTCCTTAGTTTATCTCAAATACCACCAAAAACTGACTGCTTGTTTGTTAACCTGCACAGCAGCTCGTTCCGGGGGGAGACGAGGACTGAGCAACAACTGAAGCAAATAAATACCAAGCACCTCGGCTAGGTGTATAGCTAACAAGTTCACCGTCTTCACTGTCTCTCATGAACCTGATGGACATCCTGATATTAGCCCACAGTTTGCTATGGTGTTGATCAACTGTTAGCTTTAGCTTGTCTGGAGCGGGTCTTCCACAAGGAGTCCGTTTCATTATTCAGGATCATTGGGACTTTCAGGTGGAGGCAGGACCAGGTGGTTCTGGCCCTCTACCCGCAGACCACCTGCTTCTACCATGCACTGTTCCACATGCCGCTGCACAGGCAAAACATCAAGACTAAAAGTGGAATTGTAAGAGATTGGGACCTAAAAAAACTCAAACATCAGAGGATCTTGATGACATTAAGAATTCCTTGGACTTTCTTTCTGAGAAGTGGGAGCTATACGGCTCAATCAAAAAAAAAATAAAAATTTGGACCTGGTAAAAGAAGTGAAGTCTTTGAGACTTTTTAATGAGGAAAAGGACAAAAGGATCGCTGTACTGGAGAACCGAGTGGCCGATTTGGAGCAATACAATAGGATAAAATATGTGATCATCACTGGATTTAGAGTAAAGCCCTGTTCGTATGCCAACGCAGTGGCTGCACCCAGTCCTGCTGATGAACCATCAGTTGAAGTGCTTGACTCCACAGAGAAACTGGATGCTTCTTTCCTCCGGACCAAGGGGATAGAGGTGGACTGTGACACTGTGGAAGCATGCCACCCGCTTCCGAGAAGGGGAAAAGAAGATAAACCTGCTTTTATCATAAGATTCACAAAGAGGAAATACAAGTTTGCTTTGTTAAATCTTATTAAATAAGAAAGGATATGTACATTTACTTGAAAAGTTAAAAAAAATGTGTTTCTTCATCTAGAGCAATAGTTCCCAGAAACAATAGCAGTTAACAGTTCTATAATTTTATATAATTAACGTCTTTATGGTGGTATAGAGAGTACATCTTTTTTATTTTTTTTCTATCTTAAAAATGTACATATGCCCTTAGTGTTTAGAAAAAATGCCTTTAAAATTGTAGTACCATTTCTTATCTTCCACAAGATACTTAGAATAGTTGGCTGGAATTTTGGCGGATTCATATTGACAAAATTGATGAAAGTGACTCAGGTTTGGAGGTCACCTTGCTCTAACACACCTTTTCATCCCTTCCCACACATTTCCTAAGGAAGTAGTGTCAGAACGTTGTGTTGGCCATCCCCCAAAACTTTTTTTCTTGTACTTGAGCCACTTTAGCATACTGTGGCTAAAGTGGCCTAAGTACAAGGCCACTTTAACCACAGTATGCTAAGGCTCATTTAGCATACTGGCAAGTTATGCCAGTATGCTAAGGCTCATTTTTCATTTGCAAGGCACATTTTTGCCCAACCTTTGCCTTCCTGGCTGCTTTCTTATTGCTGAGTCATGTTGCTCATTTGTCAATGTGCCATCGATCTTGTAAAGTGTGCTACGTCTGAATTAGGATATTTTCTCAGGCTTGTTACATTTTTCCTCCAAATGTAACAATGGTCATCATGGTGAAACACTTTAAGTTGATCCAAACCTCCAGACATATCTTCAAATTTTGAGGTCTTTGTCCTTGAATCCATTAGCAAACTGTAATCTGGCTTTGTGTGGTTCTTTTGAAGTAATGGCTTCTTCCTTGCTGAGCGGCTTGTTGGTGCAGGACTTGTTTCAGTATGGATGACATTTGCATGTCAGCTCATCCACCATCTGCAAAACGCCTTTTGTTTTTGTCCTGGGAGGGATGGAAATGTTCCCCTCCAAAACTTGTTCATCTCTGAAACAGAGAACCCATCTTCTTCCACATTATTCAGGAAGAAGATGGGTTCTCTGTTTCATGTTGAATGGAGTTATTTGTTGCTGATAATTAAAGAATGTAAATCATCAACAACATCATTTGAAATCTAACCGTTTCTGTATGGTGTTAATTGGGTGCCTGTACCTGGCAAGATACGATGACACTGTTCAATAAATGCACTCCACAGATGTTACAACAATGTGCCTTTTGTATGATTTGCTGGAGGCTTCTCAGCATATTTGGCTGTCTCATACCCACTTATTTCAACATCAGCATTCTATAAAATCTACACAAGACTTGACATTACATGGTACTAACATGTGGCATAATTCAAACTGTCAGTCAAATGCAGATAATGCTATCTCGAGCACTCTCTGGGTCCAGCGGTCTTCCTTTGCACTTTTTGCGTCTGTTACATGATTCATGAACTGCCTAATAATGGCGTTAATCAAAAGGCAAAAAGAGGACGTCATCCTGCTCATTTTTAAGCACTGAACTTAATGAGCAGCTGATCTGCAGCTAGAAGGGAGGAAGACATTGAAAATACACGTGACCACCCAGGATATGACAAATGGATATTTAACTGAACATTAGTGGAAGAATGTATACATTTCAGCCTATATGCATATAATTATGCACTTTGGACAAGGAGCAAGTCCACAATAAATTCACACTTGTGCACCAGTTTATTGTATTTAAAAGTCATAGCAGTTGGAGGGCATTCATTCCACAGGTGCCGTTCCTTTTCGACATAAATTTAATCAAGACTGCTTAGAAAATATTAAAGTCTCTGTTTACCTATTTCGTTTTAATCAGAGATTAAATGGCTTATAAAACCCTTTTTATGGAACCATTTTTAGAGTTTGGATCAATAAAATTAATGCTTCTTCTGTTTGTGCTGTTTACTGGCTAATATACAACCAGTGAAAACAGCTTTTAGTTACCTCTATAAAAATAGGCCCTTGTTCATGCAGCTCATTTTAAAGTGTGGCGGAGCTACCGATACACCAGATTGGCCTCGCCAATGAGCTTTTGCATTTCCTTTGTTCTATATCTGCACTTTTTTGTCACTTGGTTTTATAATCAGGAAATACAAATGGTGAAATAGAATGCTGTTGTTGTATGTTGTTCCATTCTCTCAGATTGAGCTTCTCAGAATCTCTCTTGGAAAAAGTTTTTGTTGAAACAATCTCATTCCAGCTGCACTAAAAATATCACCAACATCAAGAGCTGTCTTGCGGTTTTGGGGAAAGTGCCTTTGGTTTAAACATCAGCTACAAAGTTTCCAATCAGATTGACAGCGTTCTGCTGGAGCGAGTGTTCAGATCTTCGTGAGGCTGACATTTGACAATATGACTGCAGCTTGTTAATTTGGCCCCAGATTCAACCACAATCTCTTATCAGGAGTCAAAATAATACAAATCCTGGATTTCCTTTCAAACTCTCTCCCAAAGTCAAAAATAGCCAACCAGAGAGCTTAGAGTATTGTTTAGAAAGCTTAATGAGACCTGAAGCTCATTCATGAACTGATGCTGAGAAAGAAAAAATAGTTTACCGCAAATATATTTCCTTATCTTTTCTATCACATTGTTGCAGTGTGAGTTATATTTCTGTGGTCAAGTGTAGTGAAAACAAAAAAAGCAAAAAGGTATGAAACCTTTCTTTATGATGCGACCCTAAACACCCCTCAGAAATGACTGACCTCACTTTTCAATGCATCTATAAACCATCTTCCTTTCCCTTCTCCTTATCTGACAGAATCCTTACTCTCCCCAGCTCCTGCTGTTGGATCCTTAGGCATTCCCAAGTCAGAAGGAATACACTCATTCCAGGAGGTTTTGGATTTACTCTCCGCCCACCAAGATATTCCCAGAAAGCAACCATAGGGAGACATCCTGCCTCCTGTTGATGTGGACAAGAGTTCATCTCTCAACCACCCTGAACTAATCAGAGCGCATCACCTTTTCTCTCAGGCAAAGCCCAGTTAACCTGTGAAGGAAGCTTATTGTACAGGTATTTTACTGTAATTTTATTTGTCCTGCAAGCAAAGTAATGTAGAATCGTCAATTTACCTTTTTTTTATATCCATTAATCCCTTCAGCAGAGACTGTTTCTCTGTCTCTTCTGAGGAAATGTTCCTCCACAACATGATCCTACCTTCACTGCACTTCTAGGTGAGGATGGCGTTTTCAGGGTGATGTGCTAAATTCCACTTTTTGCAGGTTAAAAAGTACAGTTTTGTCTCATCCGAGTAGAGAAACTCCTTTATTTTTCCTGTGTACCTACATGCCTTGAGGCAAAATGCAAACCGGATGTTGACACTGGTAGACTACTTTGTGGAGGCACAACATTTTATTTAGAGGTAAGTGTCCACCACAGTTTTTCATGTTTTTAATATTGAAATATTTTAAAAACCATGTATTCGTTTCAGTAATATAATTCCTTTGTGCTTATATGCTTCCACGTTTTTAGTCTGCTGCATAATAGCCAAATAAAAGAAAGCATAGCTTGTGGTTGTCTAAGACAGATTGTGTGAGTTTCCACAATGTTCAGTAATTTGAAACACACATTCTGTATGAATGAATCATTTGGGAATGAGTCATTAACATTTTTAAAATTGTCTATCTCTGTTCACTTTTACTTGTAATGTTGCACTCCAAGAACACCAATTTAAATGTCCATAGCATGAGAAAGACAAATTAAAGGTCGGTGTTTCATTCTCTTTTCCTCTTCTTACTTCTGCAAAGCTTTGGAAAAACCTCTTGAGTTTATTTGAAGATTGAGCAGCCGAGGAGAAAGGCTTGAGAGTGTTTCCAACCATTTGGGGTTTTCCATGGAATCTGCTGCCCTAAGATGTATATATTCTTTTTTTTTCTTTCAGTTGTCATCAAGAAAAAGGGTCAGTACTTCATCCTTTCATGCAGGATCTCCGACTGTAAATATCCAAATAATGTTTATTACAGGATATTGCTACTTCCCATGATGGAAATAGAATCTTAGGCATCCAGAAGATTATGCCCATCTTCCTTTGCAACAATAAGAGCTTTAAAGTCATTTTTAGAAATTGCACCCTGAAGAACTGTAAGATGAGAGGTAGAGTATGAGTCAACGCGTGAGACAGCTGGAAAACAGACAAAAGGAACTCTGTGAACCCAAAGACTTAGGAATTTCAGTCAAGTTAAAACAGAAATAGGGGAATATATCTTCTTCTGAATTTTTTATTTTTTTTTGTCTGACGACAAGGTAAAGAAATGTTGACGAGCTGGTTCTGTGTGAAAGCATGCCTCACGTGGTTGTTGTAATATGTACTTTTGACGTCTGACTTATTCTGAGATGCTCAATTGTAGAGAGCATAACCGCTTTAATGCTGGATATGCTGAACAAAAATGAAAATGCTATAAGCTCAGCTTTTATAAGTCCAAGTAAAAGATATTGCAGGTGAAGCACATCAGGGAAAATGTGGTGCACACGCTTAGTTATAGGAAGTCCGTTTAAATGCTTGGGAGATAAATACATTTTTGGTTGTTTTGTTCCCAGGATGATCCAAGATAGAGCATTAAATGGTGTCACAGGACGGGAGGTGGTAATCAAGCTGTTTATTGTCACAGGTGTGGCAGAGAGTGTAATGCTGCTGAGGATGTAGCCCCAGCTGAAGAAATTAGCAGTGTTCAGCCTGAACTTTAAGGCCACTTGCATGATCAGTTGGACATTTGATTGCTGCACCATGACAGCTTGATGGAAAAAGTCATGAAACTAATCCCCTGGTCTGCTGCAGAAATATTTATATCAATGTCCTAAAGGTCCTTAAGCAACCCTAATGTAGATAAACCAATTAAGTACAAATCAATACTTTAATATTTAAATTAAGAAAACTGTAGCTCTGTTATTATGTTTTTTAATTACAAATGTAGGTTAAATTAATGAATGGGACAAAAATTAAAGAAATACAATGTGTCCTTGATGCATCTCACATACTGCCCATGTGCAATGATGGGCTGTTCCTTTGATCTGAAGTATATTCTACTTTTTGTTTTATAATGCTGTCTCTGCGAGTCTTCACCCATAAAAACGTGTTTAACAGTGTAAGACTGTATGATGTGGTTGGGATTTCATGTTCATTCAGCGTTTTCCTTAATTCTGAAGCAACTAAAAAGCAGATCTGTAGGATAAGGAGTATTAAATGGCCACAAACAAGAGTTCCTTAAATTGTCACTTTTATATTTCATTTCAGATGTGGTTACAGATTTACAACCCCGCTTCATCATTCATCTAACTTTGTGCTACTGTTAAGGTAATTTGCTGTATAGTTCATGTCCTCTCTGTGTCTTTCTTTTTACGTCTTCCAAACTTTCTGACAAACTTTTTCATGGGAGCTTATGAGACAAGAACACAGCAGACTTACAACAGTCTTAATATTAGCACTTTGTCAAACTGCCACCTTAAGCAGCGTCAAAAGGATTGATGATAAATTCAGGAACTACATGTTACACACATAAATCATCAAATCTTTTTAGTTTACCAAGCAATTGATCTAGATTCTACACTTAATTATGACTTCTAATGAGGTCTCAGGACTCAGTAGTTCTGGTTTTAGTTTGGCTTTTTGTGATGTATCAATGAGGAGGACCTAAGGCTGCAATCAGCAGCCCTGGCATCAGTACACGATTCTCCTTTCTGAGGCCTTAAAAGAGAGATCAATTTGTAACAACAATCAAACCAAACATTTCATGGCGTTCTTTTAAATATTGCATGTTGTAAACAGACAAAACCAAAATTACCTGGAAACAACATGAGCGTAATACAATCTTGTGTGCCATTTTTACTTGGGTTTTTGGATCTAGCTGTTTTAAACTGCCTCTAAGAAGTTTGGTGCGACACTTTCTACCCCAACGGCTTGGAGTGTGATTACAGTTTATATAGCTGGTTATAGCTCAGCTTTATGTGACGGATGTGAATATTTCCTAGAAACTGCTTGTGGTCAGGTCATGGCACCAGTGTCAGCTCTGCCTTGTTAGAAGGCAGCTCCAAGCAGAGAAATCAGTCAGTACAGGACCTTGGCAATGCGTGGCGTTAGGTGCACTCAGTACACTCTCCCAGACTGCACTGACGTCCCACCATGCGCTCATGCCCATAACTCAACCGCAGCCAAACCAGCTCATTAGTGAAACAATCCTCACCCTGGTTTGTGTGTGTATGTCTGGACAAGCAAATGAGAGTGTAAAGGGTGAGATTTCACATTGTTCTGGAAGAATTGTCATCACAAGCTCAGAATGCATTATATTGTTATAATATCTCTCTTATTCCAACTACCTGTAACATTTTCCGATTTGCTAATATTTTCCATGATATTTTCCCACATTCACTCAATCACTCCCAACACATTATCCAGTCTTTGCTTGCACAATATTTATTCATGGCATAAAGTATTCCAAATGAGTGCCCCCATAATGTGGTTGTTAATGTAAGAGCAGGTTTAAAGACAGGTTTATGAATGTGTCTTTATGTAAATAACACCTCACCTGTTAAGACTGCAGTGAGGAATGTTACCAGTTGAGAGAGCTCTCTGTTTTGTGTACTATTCTTCACTTTCTGTCTGAAGTTGTGCTTAACATATCATTTATATACATAGATGTTGCAGCTCCAACATTGTGTGACAAAGTGCTCACTATTGGTCAAATGACTGAGGATGAGAAATGTGAAACATACATCAAAATATATAGATAAGGTGTTCAGCGTCTTGCATTCATAGACATTAAACTTTCTCCCATATTGCCATGCTGCACCTCCAAATTTCTGAATGTATAGTAAAAAAAATAATAATAATACAAAAGAGTGCATAAGTATAAATTGAAAGGAAAATGATACATGGTTTTTTAGATACTTTGCAAATAAAAATCTTTTTGGTGTGCATTTGTGTACATCCCAAAAAAAGCTACCAATCTTTCAGCTTATGTCTCTACCATAAGCTGGCTCCCATTGCTGGAGCCAGAATTCCCCTCCCCCCATTCTTCTTTGCAAAGAAAGTCAAAATCCCTTAACTTAGATAGTGAGCATCTCTGAATAGTTTTACTGTCAGTTTTCTCTGCTGAAGAAGAGCATCAGAGTATAATGCTACCACCATGAGGAGGATGTGTTCACATTGCTTGGCATTATTGGTTTTAAATCACATGTAGTGCTTTGCCAAAAAGTTAACATTTTGATTTATTTTGAACAGAATACAGATGCACATCATGCCTTTCTGGTTTTTATTTGGAAATAAAAGTTTGAAAAACCATTTATCTAGAACATCACAATTTTGTACAGCTTTGTGATTGCAATAGAAAAAAAAAAGTTATGGTAAATAAGTTTGTGGTTGGAACATAAAGAATTGTGGGAAATGATAACCTGTTCAAGGTTCTGTGCATATTAGTACAACAGCATGTTTTCAGAATTGATTCCTAGATCTTTAGAGCAATTATTCAGCTCCTTGATGTGTCTTAATTATTTCCTTATTCTTCTTTGGATGTGGGAGGTAGAACAGTCAAGATTTCCAGGTCCTCGGTTATTAATCTTCTGCAATAAAGGCCAAAGTGGAGGAAAATCAAGTTATAACAAGGGTACAGTTGTTTTCTTGTCCTTTAGGGCATTTACTGCTATGACTTTGACCAAACTGTAAATCTTGCCTCCCCCCCAGAGGAAAGCAAAGGAGGGCCGCAGGGAAGAAAGTGAGCGGCGCTTGTTATGTTGCGTTTCTTGTTAGGCCACAGACACATTATTGTGTGAAGTAATAGTTCACAAGGGTGCATTTTAATTGAATCCTTTCCTTCTGCTGCAGCTAAACAGCATTTTCAAAGATTATAAATGCTACGGTGTATAAATCAATTCAGCTTTCTCTTTCTCACACAGACTCTGCAGGGCTGGACTCAATTATTCAGCCTAGTGGGTCTGATTTTGATTGTTGAATAAGCAAATGAGACATGACATGGAAAAACATATCCCTTTTTATATGACCCTGTAACTCCTTTAAGTGTGAGCTGTGTCTGCCTCGCTAATGTGATGTATTTTTAGAGAAACTGATACAACCTCCTGTTTCTTTTTTATTTTGTTTGATCAGTCGCTCTCAGTCTCTCCTTCTTCATTGTTATATACTTTTTGGCATGAGCAGAGCTGAACAGCAAATACTTTGCTCATGTAGTCACTAGACAAATAAAAGCCAACTAACAAAACAATGAAATAAAATATGCCTAAGGTTCAGCTTCGATTTGTTTCATTGATTTGCAAGGACAACCATTTCTTATCACATTTAAAGCGATTTACAGCTGTCGAAAACCCAGTCATTAGAGGTGTATTCAAAGGAAATGTTTTAGAGGGTAAAAAATATAAATTTTTGCTAGCCCAAATAATGGATACGTCTTGTGCCACTTGATTTCAATCGATCACAAGACTGTTTCAGATTTTTCTGTTTTATTTTAAACCAACTAATTTTTAATCCTCCAGAACGACTGAAGCCAAATCAAACCGACTGAAATCTTGTTAGTAACTCACTCTGTACTGTGGAAGATGTTAGACTATGTGATTTGCTAACATGGCAGAATCCTCACTCCAAAAACTCAAAAGATATGTCAATAAAACAATAAGTAGGCAGCGAGATGAGATGTCAAAACTCCTTCTTTCAGAGATGAACTCTCAAAAGCGGAAAAGATGAAGAAATGTTCAGATTTAGAATGATAATCAGATGTCAGTCATTGCAGGAGACACAGCAATATTTTCTCTATTAATTGGAGATATGGTTTAACATTTGCCGCACTATTCTTTTAGTCTGAAAGATGTGACATAATGGCTGATAATCACAGTGTGAACTGACGTTGAGCTGACATTGGTAGAAACTCCCTTTGTAAAAACTTGTTACCTTTCTGGTCTTATGTACCTGATGTAGACCTTGCGTAGTCATGCCAACTATTAACTAAGGCACGTGTTGGAAATGTCTGATATTTTCTGACCAGCGGACCTTGAACCTCAGATTCAGCCAGGATAGCACTGTGGTCACTGGGGCAGAACTCCTCAGTAAGCATTGCTAGGAAGTTCAGAAAGCGATGGAAGTGTGCCAGCATCCTGAGAGAGCAGACACGGAGAAAACTAAAGTCTGAAAAGAAGATTTCTGTTTCCTGGTTTCTGGCAGTATTGTGTTGTCCTCTCTTTCTCTCTGACTCAGAGATGACGGATTTAAACCATGTATGTCCTGTGACACATTTTCAAAAGTATTAATGTTTTACATCCTCTTGTTTTTGTTTCCAATGAACAGAGATGCTGGTGGATGGGCTGACGCTGGGAGCTGGCCAGACAGAACAAAACTTGTGGTTTTCCGTTCGCATGAAGTGGAGCTGGTCCACATTCTGGTGGGTAAAAATAATGAAAGGCTGACCGGGACAGAGTGCAGGGAAGATGCAGAGGTGAGGGAAAGGAAGGAAGCAGGAAGAGGAAGATACTAGAAGTATTCAAAGAAAGGTCTTTGAGGTGATAAAAAAGCAAGACATACACTGTGACGTGAAAGTGGAGGATACTGAGTGAAATAGGAGGTGCTGAAGAGATTGTCCTTACGGCATTATATTTAATATTCACAGTACGATCTACAAAGAAACAGCTTTGATTGTTTTTGTCTGTTTTATTTCATCCATCTTTTTTAGCTATACATCAAAATCAAATATTAGTGAACTGAAAGTTCACTAATATAAAGAAGGCTTTAGAGCGAGAACACAAAATAAATTTTAGGTGATTAATAAAACTGTGATAGAGATCAAAGATCCCAAAACTGGATGCCAATTAAACATAGCTAGAGAACCAAAACAACAATAAAATATAAATATAACACACACACAAAAGCAGTAGCAAATGACAAAAATACACTCTCAACATCACTTTTGTCTTGCTTTCAAGGTTGTACTGTCTTGTTCATCACGCAGTCTTCCGATCTTTCATCTTAGTAAAATCCCATACTCTAGCCACAATGCAGTGTTCAAAGCCTGTGACAAAAGTAGCGGCCGGTATTCTGGACTATGGTTACAATGATGGTATGCAAATGCAGAGTGCAATAATATATTCATAGACGACTGCATAAAAATTGGGTTATGAAAAATGAAATCAAACTGTTCCAAACAGAAATTGTGAGCATTGCTTGATGACACCAACAAAACAACATCATGTGCAAAATTCAAAAATGCAACTTTATTCAACCGACATGTTCCGCTCTATGAAAATCTGACACTTACAGATGCAGTTCCCGAACACCACAAATAGTTTCAGCATCAAGGTGCAACCCTGGCAGAGTACAACCCACTGGGAGTACAACTCTTGCTTTGGTAATACAAGGACAGGGTAGCCCTTGCTACCTGTCGGCTCTCCGTACTCCGAGGGAAAACTGTCATAAGGCTCTTCCAGAACACATGTTGACCGGTCAACCAAACTAACATGAGCCAATCAGCAGTTCTGCAAGTAGATAGATCTGCTCCAACTGTCTACAGGCTGAAAGAAAGTCAAACCAATCCTCATAAATCTGATATTGGACAGAGCCTCTTTTTCCAATAATCCTGAGTAACTCCAGTGCTTTGGGGCCGGTGACCTGTAACCTTTAGCTGTGTCTGTGGTCAAACACACCTGAAACAAATAGGCTAATTAGCTCTAGACCCAAGCACTAGAGTAAGCTAACCCAGGTCATTTCTTAAAAACTTGGACTCTACCACTGTGCAGGTGTTGTGCTCCCCACTCGCACACAACAGTAAAGAGGTCTAGTGTGTTTTATGTTGTGTTGGCATCAAGTTATTTAAATTCCATATGACAGAGTCATGTATAAATTTAACTCTGACCTGCACTGATGGGTCATGTAATGATGTGCACCTGCACAGTTCAGTCCAGGTGCAACAGGTTGAAACCTCATCTGCCTTCATGGTCAAAACTCCTCTGGTCCTTTGTGGACACAATCCTCCTTCTACAGAGCTAGACCACACTCTGCATAGTTTCCATTCACTCATTCACTTACATTTACAAAAACAATTAAATTGCATGTTCTTAAGGGGTTCCAAAGTGGCCCTAAAGTTTTCATGCTGGAGCCTGCTGTCTGATCTCAGCTGGATTCTAATCAGAGCAACCACCAAGTTAGGTCACTAACTGTTAAAGGAACAAATAGTGCTGACCCTTTTGCAGCAGAGGACACTGGATCCAAGAGCGAGTTCCAAGATGCTATGAACAGGAAATCCTTGCCAGATATTGTTTCAGGATGATGAGAAAGTAATTTTCTCTGTTTTTACTGCAAATGTTTTTTTTGGGGGGGGGGGGTTTCGACAGATTTAAGGAGTGATTATAAAGTCGAGTGTTTACAAACTCCTGTTATGTCTCTTCTTTATAATGTGCAGATGTCACAGCTGAGGGAAAGTTTGCCTGCAGAGCACCGTGGTGCAGTTTGAAAACTGGTTATGCTGCAAATCTATGACTCTCTCACAAATACCTGCAGTCATTGGGAAGGCATTAGGAAGAGATGTGTTCATTCTTTCCAAACAGAGATGATGCACTCGTCTGGTATGGGCTGTTGCATTTGGTGGGCTGCCTCAGCCAAACCTTTTTAGAGGGGAGAAAGGGACGCTTCTGCTACTAGTTAGAATACATCTGTGGCTCCGGTGGACAAGGGCTGAGGCTCACAAGCTGCAGACCAGGCAGATTAATGTTGAAAAATGAAAGGCAGCAGTCACTTACAGACACTGCAGCAAAAATAAAGATGCCAAGGCCATCCTCCAGGCCGTCGCTGCCATGTGTTCTCCATTCATGCCACACATTAGTGAGCAGAGGTACCAGTGGTTGGGAAGTGCTTAACCCAACAAACCTGTCTCCGGCCGGCATTCCTGTGCATGTGTAAATGTGTTCTCACTGACGGTGGTTTCATTCTCCAGCTCAACACATGGGAGAAGACAGCTACGGTTTTCATTTTGGATTTGTTTTACTCCTCTCGCATCATCCAGCACCAACATCGCAGTGTGCTGCTCCCTGTCATCTTCTCATATTCTCATCTTCTCACCTTCTCGCGTGCCTTTGTTTGTACTCTAACATGCAGAACTCCTCGAAGCTGCACGCAGACGGACGGCTCGCAGATGTCACCCCGCTTTCATTAAACACACTGACACATTTGACTCCTCTGGTGTGTGGGTGTGTGTGGGGGTGTGTGTGTGTGTGACCACACAACCAGTTCAGTGGGAAAAGCTGATCAAAACCAGATGCCTCTGCATGCACATAGACATACTATCTTATTCTGTCTTTCCCACTCTCACGTATGGAAACTCGTTCTTCCTCACATCTGTAATAATGTCCATTGATGCTTATTTCCATTTTTGTTTCTCCTGAGAGCACTTTGGTGAACTCCAGTTTGGATTTTGTATCATTCCCAGCTTTGAAACCTGCAAATGCTTCATCTGTCAGAAATTTCACTTTGATAGCGTGAGATTTCCTAGAGCACCTGCAACGAACATTTCAGGCTCTGTAAATCAGCGTGTGTGCTTTGTGCAACGAACGTTACTTTTTCTTTTTGCAGATGCTTCTTGTCTTGTGGTGTGCAGCAATGGAAAGTGCTGCACACAACCTGCCTGCTGGGAACTAGTTAGGCATAGACAGTAATTACACTGCAGATGGCATGTTAAAAGCCCCAAAAACTCTTGTTAAAACTGAATTAAAGCAACTGCTCTCTGCTTCTGAAGATAACAAGAACACTGGGGGAGGGAAAAAAAAACACTTGCTGCACCCGAGATGTTTCAAACTAAAGTCTGTTTCCAGACGGAACTCCATTTTGATTGGCAAGAAACTTGTTTTATCTTTTATTATGAACAGACTCCTTACAGTTGAAATAAGTTCTCATGAAACAAAGCCACAGCCTTGCTCATGTTTCTTTAAATAAATCGATTTTGTTGGAAAAATTGAGAAGAAAAAGTTAAAATGGAAAAAGGCAAAGGGCAAAAGCTGTCAATGGTGTGACTGCAAAACAAGAACCCAAACAAGCTGCAACTACAACTCTAACCACACAGATTTTAGGTTTGGATTTCCGATTTTTCCTCCAGCACAGCTTGCCAGCGTTCATCCCCTCCTTGCTGGAACACATGGCCATTGCCTCTTTGTACAACTAAAGTACTTGCATTTGTACATAGTTGAAACCAGATATTTACATTCTCTGTACAAAAAAACACAACATTTTATTCCTCAGTGCCTAAGATTAAATCAGACAAAGGTTTGATATTCTAGATTTAATGTCACATCAAGATTTCTATTTGCTAAATCCCAGAATAATCGGATATGTTTTTGGATCATCTTTTTTGTATCTTTCTTCAAATTCAGGCATTTACTTGTGTTTACGTATGGGGTAGAACTGTCTTTTAAACTGAATGACTCGGTATCCTTTCATAATTATGCTTCTCAGTTATTAGGTCCATTTGTAATAAATTTTTCTTATATGGTCTTCTTGGTTTTCTGCGCACGTGGTGCTGTGCATTTAGCTCAGACATTTCCACTCTGGTCTTAATGTGTTCTAGTCTCATGCATCAAGCTAGTTGCAGCTTTTTGTCGTTTTTCAATATCGCTTGACAGATTTACTTATTTTTAAGTTGAGTTACATTTTTACACTGTTCAAATGAGTTCTGTTATACTTTTATAGACCAAAAAGAATAAATGTCATTCATTTCTCACAAAATCACTATAACATAAACATGATCCATTAACATTTGGTCCATAAACATGGTCCATTAACATTTGCAGCCTGTGATTTGTTCAAAATGGTTCCCATTCTGCACTCAAATGCACTCGTTCAAGTTGTATTTTTCTTGATTTTAATAGTTAGGCACATAGTTTTCCCCAGCAGGGACTTCCAGTGGACTTCAGCCTGTCTTTGTCAGATGAATTCTTGTTTTACCTTTGGCTAAACTTAAGTGTTTTTGCATTTTGCATTGCTTTACATTTTTAGACTCCAACCTTTTAAAATCAGGGATGGATCGCTTTAGGGAGTGGATGATCTGAAGGAATGTTTTCAACATCCCAACACACATAAGAGTTGTGAGGGAAAAGCTCCAAACCCCATTCTGACCTATTAAATCTCATCACAATTTTCGACTGCATCATTACCAATCTGCAAGCCGACTCAGAATAATCTGCAGTTAATTAATGGATGGTCATGAACTGCTTTTTTTTTTTTTTTTTCAAAGTGATTTCCCAAACACGAGCTTAAACTGCTGATAATGATGATGATGGCATCGTGGTTTGCTGATTCATGCAGCACTCGTCCTCTCTATAAACCCAACATGAAGGACTGAAGTTAGGTAAAGAGGTCCTTGGTGTGCACTTTTTAGGATAGCACTGAGTATATTTGATGTAATTGTGTAGACAATTGAGTTCAAGCCAGAGTATTATCAGTACTACATATTCCAGGTTTTTTAAAGCAGCTTACGGTTGTAAAAGATCTGTATTTGATGGAGCAACACATAGAAATGGATAATTAATTGGAAGCAGCCAAGAGGGCATTTGATTACGTTCACTGAATGACCTGCAGAGATCCGTAAGTCAGGTAGAATAATTTGTATACAAGACAACTGTTAGCCATGAACTTGACAAATTTGTCCTGTTTTGAAGAAAAGAAAGCTATTGTAAATCCTGTTCGTCTCCCATAAGCTATAGAAAACAGTAAACATGTCAAAGTGGATGCCTTGGTCAGATAAGACAAAAACTGATTTTCTTTATTGACATTCACACAAAACACTGTGTGGAGAAAAAATTACATTGCACATCACCCTCAATTAATTAATCAATAGTGAAACACAGTAATGGCAGCATCATGTTATAGGGGTGCTTTTCTACAGCAGGGACAGGGCTGCTGGTGAGATGTATGAGAAGATGGGGGGAGCTAGATACAGGGAAATACTGGAAGAAAACCTGTTAGAGGCTGCAAAAGACTTGAGACTGAAGAAGACCTTCACCCTCTGTCAGGTCTATGACCTCAAACTTACAGTCAGAGATACAATTGAATGGCTCAAATCAGAGCATGTGCATGTATTTGGCCCAGACTTAAGCCCATTTAGGAGTTTGTTGAAAAACTTAAGAGGCTTCCGGTGTTTTGAAAAGAAGAATGGTTAAAAATCTTATTCTGTAGTAATATTTAAAGCTGGTACAGATGAATTGCAAAAGTAGGGCCTGAATGAAAATGCATGCTACACTGAAAGCAGAAGAAGATCCTGTATCACAATTCTAGACTACTTTGTCTTGACCTGACACAAATGATAAAATGTGGAAAAGTTCTGTTGTCAATAGATAATATGCCCATTATTGAAAATTATGAATAATTTCACTAAAATTCAGTCCAGAATTGCATTCTGAGGTAATAATCCTGAGGAAAACTTTAGCCATTCAAACTCTCACTGCCAGCTAAGCAAGGTGGGTGGCATCGACTACCTCACTTTCACATAAAACAAAACAAACAACGACAAAAAAATCTAACTCACTCGCTCATTTGTTACCTAGCAACAACCTGTTGAGTAACTTGCACAGCAGCAGTTTCCGGTTTTGCCACCGTGCCTCATTACTGCCTAAAAATAAAAAACAGTGGCGTGGAATGAAGGGAGAAAATTAGAAGAACAGCTGGAGAGAAAATTTTGCATTAAAAAAAAGACAGGTCACGTCACCAGTTTGGCAATATATCAGACATTTAAAACAAAAAGCTAATTGATAATTATTAATATCAACTGATACAAAATCCTTGTATTGTAATAATTTTTTTCTGCAGTATCATCCAGCAATAGGCTATAAATAATGTTGCAAGGGAGTGCAAAATGATAAACCTGAGGCATGGGAAAAAACTGCCTCTTGACTTTGTGTGTTTTAGGAAGACACTGAGACAAAGGCACAGGCACAGCATTAAAATAAACTGTGTTTATTTTAGCCACACTGCATTGGAAATAGAGCAATTTGAGATTTGAATATTTATGCTTTTACTGATTTTCTAGGTCTGCCACTGATATTATCCAGTTTGATTGTTCTGAATGAAACCACCTGACTCATTAAGGACAGAAAAAATGTGTTTGTGGTGCAAAGTGTTGACTTGTTTGTGTGACGCTCCAGCTCAACTGTGAAGCCACATTCCAGGGAGCGGCCTGGTTTTATTTTGAACGTTTATAAGCAACCTGATTGAGAACAGAAAGTAAACGGATGAGGGACATTGTGTCCTGCCATGCATGTTGCATTTGTCACAGTGTTATTTCATGCTTCTGCCTAGAATAATCTCGAGGAGGTCTTTGATGTCCCTATCCTGTATTTTCATGGGCTATTATGGCTGGTCTGCGGAAGCCACTCTGTGGGGAAAGTCTTTGGGTAAATACAGTGAATCACAACCACATTCAACAGGGAAAAGAAATTCCTTGAATCTGTTTCTAAAATTAATTGGGGAAACCTGTTTTTGTTGTGACTTGAAAGAGATAAGACTGTTGAATCTGTCAAGAGTTTGTTACTGTGCTTATGAGTGTGCTTTTGGTGCATCTTTGATTGTGTGTTGGGAAACCTTCTGAATCGGTATATCATAAGAAAAAGTTTTATTTTCCTTAAATTTTTCTGATTTTGTCACAGTTTCACAAGTCAGGAGCAATTGGCCTCTTTTTATCAACCTGCAGTCTTTTTCCCTGAGAGTTACATATGAACTGAGAAGTGAAATAGGCAAGCAGGTAAATTTGTTAAAATTGAGTTTAATCATTAAAAACTTTACCAGCAGGCAAACTTCTCACCTGCAATTCAAGTCTGGCTTCTCAGTTTTAAAAATATTTCAGATCAGACTGACTGGTAAACCACAGACATTGCAAAACCATGTTGTGGAAAAACTCAAACTGCAAAACAGATTTTGGTTTTATCCCAGTTGAGTCATCTGGAAGTGGAATTAAAGGGGAATTTCTTTCATTGTTTTCCACAAAGTCGACATTGGAACTGCAGCTATGATGTAAATATGTATTTTGCTTAAAATCTTCACATCTAAATCACATAGTTGTGGTAACAACTATGTGATTGTGATCGATACAAAACAGAATCAACCCTGGGATGTTATTGGTAGAATCTCTGAGGAAGGGTTCAAGCACCTTGTTTGATTTGTGCCATAAAGAATTAAGGAAGTTCTTAAGGCAAACAGCGGTCCAACCCAAATCTTGCAAGTTGTTTGTCTTTTAAATTACCTTTTGATAACATTACTGTTGAGCTGGTTCCACATACAGTGCTGTTAAAAACGTATTTGTCCATTTAAAGATTTCCCCTGATTTTCTTTATTCGTCACACTTAAATGTTTTCATTCATCAAAGAGGTTTACTATCCAAAAATAAAGTCTTGGTTAAATACCAAGTGCAATTTTTAAATATTTATTACTGAAAAAAGTTATCTTAATCAGTCTTGCTCTATGTGAAAAAGCCTAAAAATTAAGAATTCTTTTTCTCGCTTCATTGCAACAGCAGCCATCAGACTTTTGTTATTACAGACTATGAGTCTTTTATGTCTCTCTAAAGTAATTTTGGTCCATTTTTCTTTTCACAGAAGTATTTCGAACAAGAATGACTTGTTTAAGGTTCATGACTTTGACTTTGCTATAGCTAGAGAACTCTCTCATCGATTCTACTTTTCCCCAGTTAAATTTTTTTTTAAATCATTGGCACTGAACTTACCTGATGCAATTGAGGTTTGCAGTCCTTTAGATGTTGTTCTGGGTTGTTTTGTGACTTCCTGGTTGAGACGTAGATGCAGTGTTGAAGTAATTTTGTAAAACTCCTGAAAAGGTTTTCTTACCACCTCATGTTTTCTCTATTTGTGGATTTAGACTGCATGATGTATGTAGTTTTTGATACTGAAATTAGCTTAATTATCTTTTTAATAGGACAGTAAATTGAAAATAATAATGTTTTCTTCTCACCAATAAAGAAGGATTAAGTCCACAAGAGTTATAGAAATTAAAGCTCAACAAATAATTTCTTCTACGATACTTCCCAACACAATATTGACCAATTTTTAGATTTAGTTTACAGGTAACAGATGATAAAAGGAGAAACAGCATAGTTTCATAGTTGGAAAACGTACTTTTTTTATGAACATTTTTTAGATGTGAGCACGATTCATTAGCCGCAGCCCCAGTGCAGGAAAAACGACCTCTGCATGACCTGACGTCTGCATGCAAACAGCTCCATTTCTCACCCCAAACATAATTCCACCCAGCTGAATGCTATCACTGGGAAACTTGACTAAAAATAACTCCAAAGAGATAAATCGGTGTTGTGATTAAATCAAGATGAGTCTGGATGTTTGGGGACGTCTTCAGCTGTCCACTTTTAATCAATGAAATCACAACAAGCCGCAGTGTGAGTGTGTGGAACGGCTCCGGAGTGAACTTTCCAACCTCCATCTAACATTATTTCCATAACCCAGTCTCATTTGATCAGAATAATTTCAGCCCCTTTTCCCATGTTTCCTGTTTGGAGATCTGGCCTGCCTCGTTGACCACTACAATTACTCCAAGTGTGTTGTTGAGAATGTATTGGAAAAGCTTTGGAAGGGAAAGATGAAAGCATGACAGAGAAGCATAAATGGATGATTCTCTTGTTGCCTGGGACAATACAACAAACGCCTGGAAAAATATTGTTTATCCTCAAGGACCATTTTTTCCCCCCTCATTCTCAAAAGGTGTTAAACTTTGGATTTCCTGGTAGGAGAGATGTTTGGGAAGCGGGCTTGGAGAAGGGGCTGTTTTTCCGTTCAGCTATCATACCTGATTTATGTGAGATTTTCCTGGAAGGTTTTGCCACTGCTGCCGTCTGAGTCTACCCACGCAGTAAAGGCTGGACTCCAGGGTGGCCTGGCCCCCCTAATCACACACCGGACAAACACTGTGGAGTGATCAGAGGCTGCGGGAATGCATTTCTACAGTAGATAATAGCATAACTGCAACAGGAAATGGTTATGATAAAATAATAATAATACATTTACAAAATACTGTAGCTGGAATGTTGATGATGAACTTAAGAGTTGGCCTCTGCCTGCCTGTACTCTGGATATGAAGGTGGTGTCTGGGTCTTTGTAAAACCTTTGGTGCCAATGATCTCATTGTGCAGATTTGAATGATTACCTATTGTCTGCAAGAGATGTTAGGGAGACGATCATAAAAAAGGAAATTTACTGGCCTGTGTTCAGCAGCAGAAGCTTTCAGATTTCTCTTTGTGTCGTTTGTTCTCACTTCTTACGATTTTTAAGTATTTCTATCATGATCATTACTTCTACTGTCATATTTAATATTTTGAATGCTCTCTCTGCACACCAGTCTTCTTTCTTACGTTCAGTCCCATCAATTTACAGCAGGTTCATTTGTTTTGTCAGGCAGTCACACAGAGCTGCCATGGGCTTTGGCTAGAAGGCCTCGATCATTTCCAAGCCTGGTCCAAGCCTTTAAACTTAAAACTCCGTTTAGGATGAATGATGTGATGAATGCTGCTTCCTCTTTTTCTTCAAAATTGTTCAGCCTCAGCATTAAGTAAGTCTGCACTCGTGTTTCTGATTTGCCAGAAACTGTGCTCTGTTGGGATTTTCTCACCGTCTGACATTCAAACAGACTAGATCCTCCTTTTCTTGGTTTTATTTCAGCCTCAACAACATTTTCACTTTGCATTCTATTGGTCTTGGATGTGTTGCATTTGAGATTCCTGATTAGTCAGATCAAGACCACAGCTGCAATATCCTTTTTTTACTGCAACTTAGTGAGAGACTCCTGACTGTATTCAGGATGGCAGAGAGGGGAGACACATCCAGTGTAAATATGTGGATGTTTTTCTGTCTGTATAATTTACAGAAAGAAAGAATGCTAAGTAGGTTAAATCTCTTTTTTTTTACACTCTTGGGTCTGTATTTTCTCATTTTAACTCAACCTTTGCATAGCTGGGTGGTCTGAAATACAATGCCAGATAGGATTGCCAAATATATTTCTGATTTTTGCCATTTTAACACATGAATATGATTTGATATAAAACATTTATTTTAGGTCTGGCTGGATGTGTATGGTCATTTCCATCCTGGAAGGTGAACCACTGATTAAGACACAAACACATTTTCTTTAAGGGTTACTCTGTATTCACATCTTGCTGAAGAAAAGCGGTCACACAGCACGCTGCTGCCACCCGTTTGCAGTTTGGAGGCAAACTGCAAACTGCAAACTTATTGCTCCAATATTGTTCTTATTGCTTATTGCTGGAGTTCTTATTGCTTTCTTTTAACAAGAGCTTTAGTGAAGTTCCACTGAGACTAAACTAGTAGGTTAAACAAGTGGGCTGTATGTACTACTTAAGCCAGCTAAGAGTCGAGGACCAGGAGTGCCCACCCCTGAAGCTCTGAAATTTTTTTTAGAGACATCAAAGAATAAGGGACTGAATCTGTTATCCATTTATTGTCTCACCTTTCTGTTCCATGCAGGGTTGTGAAGGGCGTAGTGCCTACCCTCAGCAGTCATTTGACAAGAGACATGGCATACCCTAAATAGGACGACTGTGTCATATTTTTAGATAACTTCCTGATTCACACCAAGATTCAGAACCAGGACTCTGAATGAAAAGGCAAAGGACCATGGATTTCAACCAAAGGCAGCAGTACTACCTGCGCCTCTTTCATATTAGACTAATTTTGTTTGTTTAAAAGGAATATTTATCACTTTCCATGCCTTTCACAAATATGCTCTCAAATCCCAATGAAATGCATTGCAGCTTGGCATAACGTAAATAAGTTTGAGGGTATGAATACTTTTTATATTTTCTAAGTTTTTAATAATGTATACAAACCATGACTGAAGATGAGTGAACAACCAAACCTTTATCTAAACTCTGATTTGATGCTCTGATGAGGAGTTTGGGAGTTTGATCCTGGCATCACAAGAAAGAAAAACATTTTAAAGTTTTCTAGATAGGAATCAAATGTTAACTGTGATGTGTGCACTTATTAATAAGTCGCCTGTGAGAACATAAATGTAAGAGTAGTAGTAAGGTCCATTGTTGCAGTGCAGCTTACTTTTGGGTGTTTTCTCTCTTGGTTTCCCAACAACCCTCACCAACAAAGGAAACAGTTACAGTGATTCAGAAGGTTAGTTCTAGCCTTATAACAGTTTAGGAAATTTAAAAACAATAATAACTCAGATTCCCAGGCATCTGATTGGTGCGCCACAGCAGTGCATGCTGGGAAGCCCCCGAGTATTCCATTGTCCCAATAGATGAGTCGATTCCTGAACGCCATGACCTCATTCACTCCCTGGGAGGAGGTCTGAGCTGAAAGGCAGGCTGCTGAAACTCACCTTATAGAGAACAATGTGCAATAGTTGCTAATGAGATCATAAATAAAATTGAAATGAACACATTCTTTGATATGATGGGTGTTCCAGTGTTTGCCATTGTCTTCTCTAGACAGTGTGAAGACTGACTGATTAGGTCGGCTCCGGGACAAAACGCAGATCATTTTCAAGCTTTTAAAGTTCATCAATACTGCCAACGTGGTCGCCCGCCAGTTAAAGAGTTGAAGCCAATGAGGAGCTAAACAGACCGACCTGGAGCTTCTCTGCAGCATGGCTGTCTGGAAATTGAGGTGAGTGGTGCTTACTGGCTGCAGAGCACAACTGCTTTTGGCTGTCGGGATTGGGTCATTGACCTGCTGTGCCATCTCCTAGAGGATGAATCTGATCAGGGGCTCTGTGACGTCCCGGGACAAGCACAACATGTGCTACTAAGGGCACGTGTCTGTAGAATAAGCACCTTTTGCCCAGACATATGGCACATGGCATGTGGTATGTGCGACTAAAGTCAGAACTGTAAAACTGCAGATTACCAAGATTACAAATAGTCAGCCATGTAAAGTAATGTATGGCTCTCATTTCCAACTTAAATTGAGATTCTGATTTCATTCAACAGAAAAGCATGTTTTTAAATGTCTCTATTTTGTCACATTTTCTATCAAAATTAAGACTAGAGTTTGAGATTATCAATCACCCTTATTGGGACTGAGCTACAAATGTGAGAGAAATTACCAAGCTTATTTGACGTTTCAGCAACACGTCAATTTGAAGGGCTTTAAACTTGAAACAACAAACAAGCAGGAAACATTAAATCTGCAGTATGTAACTTATATATATATATATATATA
>CAEFZY010044844.1:0-17934 GCA_903066815.1 Brachyrhaphis roseni
ACAGGATCTGTAGTAATTTTGACTTGACGCTCAATAAAGAAAACAATGTCAATAAATGTTGCTCTTCGACGCTGCTTCTCCTGAATGTCACATGCTGCTGTTCGCCATTTATCTTTTAATTTATATGGCAATCTTTTAATCACAGCAAGCATATTAGCAGGCATGTTTAATTTAGAAAGATCATGAACGTCGTCCATCGCATTACAACACCCACGTAAGAACAAACAGTATGCCTGAAGAGCTTTTCCGTCTTCTGATTTAATCAATGGCCATGAATGAACTTTATTCAGGTAAGCAGATGCAACACATGTCCATTCCCAAAATGCTCATACAACATAGTCTTTGCTTTTACATATCCACCATCAGACATATGTTGACAGCTTTTGACAAGTTCATTGGGCTGCCCCCTGTTGTACTGAGCGAGGTAATGCAGGCAATCGTCAGGATCACCAGTCTTTGATTCAATGACCTGTTCAAATGAGCGCAAAAAGGCCTGAAAATGAAGCGAATCGCCATCAAAAGGTTGAATTTCTCTTTTAGGTAGCGAAGAGAGACTTTGTTGACGAACCAACATGCAAGTTAATTCATTTTGTTTCTCCATGATGTATAATAGATTTTCATTGGTTGCTGATTGAGCAGCTTGCTGCAGAGGCATATTTGATATTGTTCTGCTTACAAGATGAGAAGGTCCAATAAGAGGTGCAAACCTTTCCTTTGTCACCTTTTGTTGCACTGGTTTTATTTGAAACTCTGCATTTTCATTTTTCTTTGTCCTTGAAACTAAAGTATTAACATTAAGAGTTTCAAAAGCATTTCCTTTTGTTTTAAAATAGGATTCCATACCATTGGATTTCCGTGACGCTGAGCTTTGCACTGCAGATCCAGTTTTCAGCACATTTACTTTTGCAGCAGTTGCAGCTATTTCTGCTTCAAGTTGAAGCTGTTCTTTCGTTTTCCTAAGTTGCTCCTCTTGTTCTTCCATAGCATGTTTTTCTTTGAGCATATTTTGACGTGTGAGCAAAGCAGCCATTTCAGCTTCTGCTGTGAGACATGCAGATGTAGTTGATGATACTTTGGAGCTTGACTTGCTTCCTTGATTTGAAACAGTGTCAGATGGTAACACATCATCTTGAATGTCATGCTGGAGATTAGCAGATAACTGAGGCTCCATTTGTTCTTGAAAGTCCACTTCTTCTCCTGATGGAGTTTCCTGTGACTGTAACATGTCAGAGGATGGTCTGCTTGAACATTTATTTGTTTCAGAAAGCCATATTTCAACATCCTCAATAAACCCTTTGTTGTGTTTAGTGATACTTGAAAACCATGTATTTTGTTTATCTTTCTCATCAAGAGGAATTAAAGGCAGCAAAGATTCATGCAATACAATGGAGTCTTTAAACAGGTGTGTTAACTCATCCAGCTGTGGTTTCACTGATTAAATATTAGGTTCTTGATTAATACGGGTTGTTGCTATGTTGTTGTACGGTGTTTTAAGATCTTGTTCAATGTGCCCAAAGGTCTCTGCACGGCCCTGGACTCGTGCGCACTATTTCAACATTTGCAGGCCTAGAACAAGGTTTGAATTTATCATTATCAGATGTGTGAGGTTGAAGTTAAAAAATTTTTGTGTAGAAATTTAATGTTCTTATAAAATGTAATTAAAGGTGTGTGTACTTTTATTTTGTATTCGTAAATTCTTAATATTTGTTTATGAATTTGTCCACATATTTACACATAGTAACGCACAAATTTTCTTTTAACGGTTTACAAATCATAGTTCACAGACACAACTATTCAAAGTTACACACAAAAATGCTTACACGGATTACAAATCCAGTGTTACACGCGCACAGATATTTTGAGACTATTTTCATGCCATTCAATTTTGACATCCAAAATGGTGGATTGTTTAGATTGTGTACTGTAAAAAATGCAAAAAGCAATTGATTATAAAAATATAGAATAAATATTTTTGCTTTCCATAGTCATTGCTCGAGATATTGGCTGTTTAAATCTGTTAAAGTTACTTCAATACTTTACATTAGATTTTTTTTGTTGTTGTTGTTGTTTTGGGACAGCCATAGCTTACCATATTTCCAATGGCAACCTTGATGATCTTGTCAAAACATATACATTAAATGAACTAACATTCAACTTAATAGTTATTCCAGCTATGACTCAGCTAATTAAAGGCTTGATTACATATTCAGCTGTTACTCAAACCATCTCTGATTATGAATGGCTGTGATTTATAGACAAAAATGTAACAAGAAATTCATAAGGAATGTCAATTTGTTTCCCTTCTACCCTGAAAAGAAAACATTTGTTTTAAAAAAAAAATCATATCTCTAAAAGGAGAACCAAATCCTTCTTTTCCACTCCCCAAAAAATGTACAGTACTTCAGAATTATGCATGAATCTTATCGTTGCTACTTTCTACAAACGATATTCTATATAAATACAAATTCCCGTGTATTTTGTGACATATATTGAGAACACTTTTTTTTCAAATATTAATGCTTTTTGAAAGACTTTCACAAGTGGATCTTATATAAGAAATTTATTCCGCTTTTAAGTTTTGATATAATAAAATTGCCGTGCTATGGGGTAGCAGGAATCTATCATTGTCAGATGAAGTGTTGGGTCCTGCTGAAACTTAAGGTGGCAGCACATTTCTCAAGAAGGTCTGACTCTGGGATGAACAGAAACCACGAAGAAGAGTCGTTCCTTTTTGTTTACTGTGTTAAAGCGACAAGACTAGTGATCCGTCTGCTTTGTGAAACGCTGCACCACTATTGAAACTCCAGTGTTTAGTTCTCTTATTTTGAATGAAATGGTCGGAAGCTGTAAACTCACTCCCGGAAGTTTTTATTTTTTTTATTTTTCCTGTTTTCTGGCTGTAGAAAGAGAAAAAGTCGTGCAGTCGTGCTTAGCTTAGGTTGATTGTATGTTCGAATAAAATCTGGAGGGCGGCCGAACTGAGCTCACATGGACCCGAACCGAATTATCCAGGCTCTGAAGGGCACAATCGACCCGAATCTGAGGTTAGCGGCGGAGAATGAGCTTAATCAGGTGAGGGAAGCAACGCTTATTTCTGCGTCTCTCTGCGTTATCAGGCCTGACAAAATAGTTGATGAAACTGATCCCAGGCAGCTCGAACAAAAGATTCCGAGCCGTTCTGACAGGCAGGTGGCCCCGCGGCGGTGAGCTGCTGTTCCACAGCTGTCTGGTCTGATGTATAAACATCTCAGCACCTCTCAGGAAGAGATGTTTTAATATCAGCCAGATAATCAATGAACTGAAGGATATTCTTCCATTGCTGTCTAATTTCTATGTAAGATGTAAGACAAAGCTTTGATACCAAAATCATTTTCGTATAACGACATCCATGTGTATTGAAATAATCACTTTTGCCGGAGTTGATGCGACTTTAGAACTCTTCGACATGCTGCCCAGACTAAACCCTGATCAATGTTTATCCATTCTTCTCTTTTTTTGTATATATTTTTGAAATCTGACCACCATTTATAAACAGTGGCCAAGATTTGGGCCTGTAATGTGGTTTTTATTCCTTGTAATTTGTGCTTCATTATAATTTGTTGGTAATCCACAAATCAGATCAGATGATTGCCCATAGACCCCACTCTTTCTGCATGTTAATATTGTTGGGCAGAATTGTGAGGGCAGTATACAAGGTATACTTCTCCTACTTTGTAGGAGAAGTATGAAATACGGGATGCACTGTCAACAGCACACAGGTCTAATTAATGACATTCACGTGGATGGTCAGTGTGTATGTGTGTATCACATACTTAGATATCACATGGCACCAGGATGCACTGAAGAAAGCAGGTGAGTCAGAGATGGCGGTGTAATGCTTTGGGCAGTACCCTGGGTCTTGCTATCCCTTTGAATGTTGCTTTAACATACCTATTCAAGCATTGTTTCAATCCAAGCATCACTCTTTGTGAAAGCAATTCCTAATGTCTGAGGCCTTTTTCTGCATAGTAGGTACATCCTGTATGGCACATCTGAGTGGAGCGCTGTATAAACAACCAAGATCCATAGCGGCTCCACCTCACAACTTACAAGATTTAAAGAATCTGCTGTGCTAGATACTACAGCACACCTTCATGGTTCTAATGGGCTCCATACCGCCAGGTGATCAGGGCTGTTTTAGTAGCAAATGTGTTTTATAACTTAACTGTACTGTAAAGTTATCCGCAACTTTCTCCATTACCTTTCTGGAGGGCTCCTTGGTCTTCACAATGTTGTTTGTTCTCGAATGTGTTGTAAGGCAAACTTCTGAAAGCAGACACAGAACAGCTTGATTTAGACTTTAGATGAAATTATACACTAATGGACCATGTTTACTACTGATTCGACGAGTTCAGAATTGACTTGGAGGGGATTTTATTCAGAGATGTAAATGTAAAGAGGGTGAATAAAATATGTGGCACATTTCTGTTTTTAACATATTTTAATAAAACAGTGAGATTTATGAAAATGTCTGTGATAAGAAATACACTCCAAAAATTTATACAAATTAATAATAACTTGCAATTACTTATTTAAATCAAATCTTTATCTTGTGAAAGAACCTGCGAAGTTTCTCATCAATGTCTTTTCAAATTTGAAAGAACTTCTCCTTACTCAGGGTTTTCTGTCTCCCTGCCTTTTCCTGACCTTCTCTATAAAGTAGCCAGGACTTCAAGGTTAACTTGACAAACTTGATTTGTACTGCCTTTCTGACAGTAATCATCTTTAAAAATGACCATGATAAACTTATAGAACCAGCTGGTAGAAGAGTAGCAGAATGTGCTAAGCAGTTTTTGGAAGAAAATAAAGCTGGCTTCATATAGGAGATATTTTCAATGCAACATCCTAATTTCTTACATTAAGGTTTGAAAGGATAAGTGGTTTGTTTCAATCTTTGAAATATTAGATGGAAGATGAATAAAATGTTTCATTTTAAATCTGAGCTAAAAGTTCAAACTGTCTTTCTTTCTGTGTTTCAGTCGTATAAGATCATCAACTTTGCTCCCACCCTGCTTCAGATCATTGTGTCAGAGCAGGTGGAGTTTCCTGTCCGCCAAGCAGGTAAGACTTTAAACTTTTCAGCTGTCTTTGGGGTCAACTGTTTAATTTTCCTCCAGTAGTGAAAAGGTTCAAACCTTCCCACTAGTGGAGAAATAATTAGTTTTAACAAATTTGAATATGTTTTGCTGACTACAGGTGGAAATTAGCTCTTGTAGCTACAATCTAACACAGCACATCTCTGGTTAATGCATGTTGTTCATTGTACTGTTTTTGAAAAATCCATTCACTTATTTTGTGCTCAATGGAAAGATATTTTTATTTTTATGTTCTTTTTAATGCGTTTCCATGGCAGCCCGGACAGATACAGTGGCTCGGAGCTCCTCTCGTTGTCAGTGTTTTTATGGTGCAAACAGTACGTAATTGAGGACTTTATGCAAACGCACAACATAGTCACATAGTCCACAAGCCAGGCTTCTCATGGACATTCATCCCAACGGGCAGGCGTAAGACACAGCAACATGAGAGACAACAAAATTGGGAATGCAGAGCTGGCGCTTTGTCACAGTTACGGAGAGGGCCACAAAAACTGCCTCTGCCCAGCATTTTTCTCTGAAATGCCAGGTCCCTCATAAATAAAATGGATGAAATGAAGCTTCAGTTGGCAGACTGGTAAACGACAGTTGCATTTTGCTAATCACGGAGACCTGGCTCCATTCATCCACTCAGGACACGGCTATCGAGCTGGCAGGACACACGGCAAATAGATATGTTCTGTTCTGTTGTGTTCTGTTACTGGCTTATTTGTCGGATACGTTGTACACTCTTGACATGTCAAACCACACCGCATCTGGCCCTCGATGCTCCACATAGACTTTGAATGTAAACCAGAAGTGCCTGTGAACCCACCATTACAACTGAAGAATCTGAATGTCATCCATCCGTCCATCCATTTTTTTACACCCTTATTCCTAGTGTGGTTGGGAGGACCTGTCTCCAGCAAGACACTTTGGGTGAGAGGCGGGGTCACCCTGGACAGGTCCCCAGTCCATCGCAACACAGAGACAGACAGGACAAACAACCATCTACACCCTCGTAACTAAGGAGAATTTAGAGAGAACAGTCAAATTTACCCTCATGTTTTTGGACTGTGGGAGAAAGCCGGAGTGCCCGGAGAGAGCCCACTCATGCACAAGGAGAACATACAGAAAGACTGCGGGCCAGGATTGTTGTGTTTGTAGTGTATATTTACATGAAACCACCGAATGTTTTCTCTTACAACGGCACAGATTGAAAATGGGTTCCAGAATGCAATGTTTCTGAAACGTACCGGTGTCCGGTGTCTTGTAAACAGAGTAAATGGATTTTTTTCTGTCAGGTAATCCCTAGTATGATGCAAAACATAGCTGCTTCCTACAATCCACAGAAGAAGAACAAACTACTGACAATGCTGGTGTTACTACAATTCGTATCTCCCCATCAGATACGGTTCCCTTAGCGTCTCTTCATCACTCCACACAGCCCAGGTGGCAAAATACACATGCTTGTTCAGCCCTCATTACAAGCACTCGCTTATTAAGCGCTCTTACCTAGAGAACTATGGACACCGTGAAAGCTCAAACAACGTGTTTCAGCAAAGTTTTCCCACTTTTTTCCAACTGCGCCCTAATCAGACACACATCGTGCGTGTTTTGGGGAAACATGAATCGACGTGCTTTCAAGTAGAACTTTTTTTTTTAAACACATGCGCAGTTAAACACACGCCACTAGTTAGTGCTAGGTTCTTTAGCACTAACTAGTGGCGTGGCGAGAGCATTACACGTTTTCGATGTGTTACTGTGTAAACAAAGATTGTAATTAGAACGTCTTCATGTAAATGTAATAGAAACGAAAGAAAAATTAAATTTTTGTTGGATCATTGTCATGTTTACAAGTCTTAAATGTGGCTCCAGGGTAGCGTTTCTCAAACGTTTTCAGGCTGAGGACCACTTAACCCATTTAACAAACACTCGCTGACCACCTAACCTGAAATTGCCCCACGATAACACATCTCAGTACATAATGCGACTTGAAATAAAAATATTAGACTGCGTTCACACTCAAGCCTGAAGTGTCCGAATCCGATTTTTTTGACGTAGTGTGACCTGTATCTGATCTTTTCATGACAGTCTGAACAACACAGGTCTGATTCTTTTCAAATGCGACCCAGGCCACTTGGGTATCCGATTCAAATGCGACCTTACGTCCAGGTTTCATTCATCCAAACAGAAGGTCACTGATCCTTGACAAATGTCACTATTCTGTCTCCAGATACACACAAGCGGGAAAAATAACAACAACCATGACGGACTATAATGAGGATTAAGTTGTTAATGTGCTTGCTCCAGTCGTACAACAACTTCAAATGTGTAAGCTTTGCTCCACATTTACGGAAGTAAACATAGATGAGTCCTTCTTCTTTTCATGGCTGTTGGCAGAACACTGAGAACACTGACGTTATTGCGCCCTCTACTGCGCCCTCTACTGCGGTACGGGACACTTTCAGGTCGTTTGCCTGTTCACACAGCAGAACACATACAGATCGCATTTATTTGGAAGTGTGAACAGCCACAACAAAAAAATCCAATTTGACAAAAAAAATCTGAATTGGGTCACTTCAAGCTGCAGTGAGAATGCCGCCTTAGTCTCTTAACTCATGTATTGTTTTCTTTGTTCATCCTAATTAAAAGAGTGGTGCTGTTTAGCAAATGTGACTGGTCTTAAGTTTTCTAATGATGATAAACACATGGAAATTTATATTGCTATTTCCACCCTGTGGTTTGTAGTATAAAGTACCTATTTTTCATTTAGCTTAACCAATTCTGATATTTTTTTTTCTGCAAAATTGCTGAATTTTCACATTTTCCCATTCAAATGCTCGAAAGCGAAGCTGGTGACTGGTCAACCTCTCGCTAACTGCACTGGCTGCCATTCTATGAGAGCATGCTCCTCCTGTCTGCATGTCACCAATAAAATGGCTAAAAAACATTTAATATATGAACTGATCTTCCATAATTTAGCTTATGTATGTAATGTACAGTGTTTTTTGTCACCAACTGTGTGTAACGTTGTTTCGTGTGCGGAGAAGTGCTCATAAACGGCAGAGAATAGATTCGAGGTGCGGCAGGCAGTTCCCTTGCCTCATGACAGGAGGCGCTCATGATCCCAGACATTGTGACTCCACAACTGCAGAGTAAAAGATAGTAGCAGCGAACTAGCCATACAGTAAAGTCAAGTGCAGTGATATATTTGTAGTTTTCTCCTCTTACCACAGGAATCACTTATTAATAATCGCTAAGTAAACATTAAGCCTAAAACCATACCACTACAACATACTGAATGTTCTGCTCTTTGTGTGGAAAATATTTGAAAAATTCCTTGTGTAAACAATAACATGCAGGGGGGCTCTATATTTGTAAATCTGATTATGATTAAGTCAGTGCCTCACCAACTATGAACCCCAACGCAAGTCACTGATACAGATGTACATATACAGAATTATTTAACATAAAGCATGGACACCTTAACAGGGTTGTAGTGCAATAAGTTCATTTGAAGTAATTACTAATGCAAACTTTTAACTGCACAACCCTAACATTCTTCCAATCATATATTAAACATTTCCAAATTTTGGCAACAACTCTCCCTGATAGTATTTATTAAAGATGTGTCTAGTCATTTTAAAAATATTTTTAAATTGTGTCATTAGCTGTTTTCTAACTGTTTTATTTGTTTTCCTTACTTATTACGTTTTCTATTGAAATGAACAATTATTACTAAAATATCTCAGAACGTGTTCATTATTAAATCCATGGGCTATCATCATCATTCCTGTATTACTCCAGAGTTTTTCTGACTACCTGGAGCTTAGTGTTAGCTTCCCCTTCACACACACCTGTCTTCCTGCCTGCATGAAGCTTTTTCTTTATGAACATTTCCACTCCTTCTTCCCGGGCAGCAGCAGCTAATCTGAACTCTTCCTCAATCTGTCCCTGGTCACATCTCTCTCATCATCATCCTCCGACGATAATGAAGCCCCTGAATCGTTAATTCCCTCTCCTTGTCCGCTACTGAATCTCCTCCAAGAGTCAAAGTTAGTGTGGTAATTAGCATATCGGTTAGTTTGACACATTTTTCTGAACGGGCTTATGCGCTTTTTAGCTTTTGTCGTAGTTGTTCTGACCAGCCCCATCTCGTTTACGCTTATTTTCTCGCGCCATTTATAAACTTAGAGGGGAGGGGCGGACCAAGGAGGACTGAGGGATTCCATTGGATAAGCCCAATGTCCGTCAATAAAATCAACCAATGAGCTGTCGCGGTTGATAAAAATTTGATTTAATATAATTGTTTTGTTAAATTATGACAGCGTAGGGCCGCCAGATATGGACAGTAAATGCATCAGTATGGACTCCAGATGGTCAGTCCTCCCCTGAACAGATGTTCAAACTGAATGCAGCTTTTTCTTTTTTTTGTTCAAATTGTCAATCCGCCACAGTGGCGGTGCGTTGCTCCAATTTACAAGCCACTTCATACTTTTACCCGCATTTGGCCAGTGGCGGGTGCTAATTTCCACCCCTGGTAACATATAGGGCTATTTGTGATTTAGAACCACAACGGACCTTACCAAGCTCCGCCCACAACCGACCTAGAAAATCCCACGTGGTCAAGTCTCACAAACAAAGCCTAGCAGTCTGTTTCTATGTAAATGTGGTGACTCTCTGCAGAGTATTTGTGAGTCGATTAGTGCATAATTTCACCAAATATCAGTTACAACAATGGACAGAGGAACTGGCAAGTTCATGCGAAGCTTCACTACATTGATGTTGTTATTTTCAGTCCTAATATTTCATTTTGCAAGCTTTTAGGAGTTGGAGAGTGAGCCTGGTAGCTACAAAAGCTAACAGAGATGTTAGCTTAACGTCAAAGGAAGGAATTACTTGCTCAGTTGGTTGATTCCACAGTTCTCTTGTTAGAAAGACAGTTATGTACGAGTTGAACAACTCGGCTCCTAATTTTTTTAAATTAAGTAAATTCATAATTGAAATATTATGTAGAAGAAATCAGTGAAGAGTCATGTAACTGCCTGTGCCGTGTCATTTAGCAGGAGCACAGTGCTAACTGGTTAAAGTTAGCTCACAAGTTGTGCTTAACTGTGTTTTTTTTATATATAAAACTCAGCGAAAGATGAGATAAGATAAATTCTTTATTGTCATTGTCACAAGAACAACAAAATTCAAAGGTGCTATCAGTCAGTGCACATGCCCAAAATAAAAGAAAAAACAAGTGTCCCACAATTCACACACAATGCAAGAAACAAACAAAACAGCCGATACACATCATCCATGATGATTAGTGGTTATTTTTGATAGCATTTAGTTTTGTTATAGCTGTCGGGTAAAAATTGTCTCTAAGACGGTTGGTTCTTGTTCTGATTGCTCTGTATCGTATGCCTGAAGGCAACAGTTTAAACAGAGAATGTCCGGGGTGGGAAGTGTCCTTAGTGATGTGTTTAGTTATACAGCTGATCATTTTCACTTATTCCGTCTTCTAACGGTAAAATGTTTTACTACTGCTAGCGTTGACTTGCTAACAGTGTTTGCGAAACGACTCAGCAGAAAGGGAAAACAAACATAAAAACCGTGGACCACCGTAGTAGTGTTGACCCAACTTACCCTGTGGTAAGGTCCTCAGACAAAACTTACACTGCTTTTTCTAACCTTAGTTTACAATACAGACAATATACCGTCATCCTCTTAGCTAAAATTTCTGACTCTGTTTACAATCTTGCGCATTTTAACCAGTACAGATACCCCATTGGCAATGGAGAACCATTCTTTTTCGATTGTTGATGCGAAACTTTCTGACGGTCTACTAGTCCACAAAGTAGTCTGGCACTACATTAGCATGTGTTTACTAATGCATGTACATAAACTTGTGTTTGTGAGATGGCCACGCACGTGGTAGCTGTGCTATGACGTAGAATGGGCATAAGCCAATGAAACGCGGCCCTGTGGTAAAGTCCATTAAAGAAAACTAGACTTGAGTTGCTTTAGCAGAAAGAAAAAAATAATTTTCTGCACAATTTTATATAAAAAAATAAACCCATTTCTATCAATTGTATTTATCTTTTGTGTTTAATTTATTTCAGCATTTTTAATTAAATAAAAATATCAATAGCTGTTGACGTGTAAGCAGAGCATCATGAGCAAGAAAGGTCATAAAAAAAACAAAGAACAGTTCTCACTAACTGAGACGAGTCCTACCGCTCACTGCATTGCGCCGTTCAAAGGAATCCTATCATCAACATTCAGCAGCTATGACTTAGCTTCCTTTGATCTTATAAGTAGTTCTGGAGTTGTTTTCTTTCCACCGGTATCTGCAACTTTTCTTTTGAGCTTCTGTCATGATAAATAAACGGTCATTTACATGCAGTACCTCGTGGATCATTTGGGGGCGCCCGCGGACCACCAATCCAGGAACCACAGTTTGAGAGACTACTCTAGGGGAGCTAAGACGCTGAACAAAATCTACTCCAACATCAAACATGTATACAGGACCAGTCAGCGCCATCATTTGGGCTCCTCTGATCACATATCACTGCTTATTCCAGCATACAAACTATGAGCACCTCCTAAAAAACTGTGAAATCTTGGCTTGACAGTACCTGTCAGCAACTGTAGGACTGTCTAGTAACCATGGACTAGGACATTTTCTGGCACCTGGACCTGGAGGTATTCATCTCAGCAGTACTTGGCTACACCCACCACTGTGCTAACACGGTCACAGTAGACAGGCACATCCGGCTGTTTCCCAACCAGAAGCCCTGGATGAACAAGGAGCTCAAGGGATCTTCTGAGGGAGAGAAATAGTGCTTTCAGAACCTTTACAAGCAGAGGATTGAGGAGGAATTCAGCAGCAACAACAACCGGCATTTGTGACTTGGGGTCCAGCACATTACCCTTTTCAGATCCAGCAACACCACCGAAATCTCTGGGGATGCTTCACTGGAAGCGGAGCTCAATCATTTCTTTGGTTGTTTTGAGGCTGAATCACCAGCAGAGCCCCTACTGTAGCCGACATCCCTCCACAGCCAGACCATCACTGAACAGAAGGTATGGAGAAACCTCAGGGAAGTGAACCCCTGGAAAGCATCTGGACCTGATGGTGTGAAACGGAGGGGGGTACTGGGAGACTGTGAAGACCAGCTAGTTGCGGTTTTTACCAGCATCTTAAATCATTGCCTCACCCAGTGCGCCATCCCATCATGCTTAAAGTCCTCCATCATCTTCCCTCTGCCAAGAAAGTACAACATTAGCAGTCTCAATAACAACCGTCCACTGGCACTAAGCCCTATCATCATAAAGTGCTTTGAGAAACTTTTTCGGAGTCACATCACTTCTCGTCTGCCACCCAAACTTGACCCCACCAGTTTGCATACAGAACCAACCGGTCTACAGAGGATGCCATTGCTACCGCTCTGCACACCACATTGAGACATGTGGAGCTATGCGAGGTTGCTCTTCTCCAAATTTAGCTCAACTTTTAACACCATCATTCTGAGGAGACTAGTGAGGCCACTGAAGGACATCTGCTGCTGGATCATGGACTTCCTTACAGATCGCTCCTCAGCACTGATGTGTGTGCTAAGCCCCACAAGGTTGTGTGCTAAGCCCCCTATTCTTCAACATATACACCCATGACTGTAGCCCCACCCAAATAACACCATCATAAAATTTTCTGATGATACTACGGTGGGGCATATCTCTGGAGGAAATGAGACCGATGAGATGGAACTACTGTCAACTTTAGGACATGCAAACCAGGCATTCAGCCCATCATTATAAATGGGTAGAGGGTGAAGATGGTGCCAGATTTCAGGTTCCTTGCCATCTCCATCAGTTTATAATAAACTGGGGGAAACCCTGCTAAATCTGCTATGTCCCAGTGCTCTCCCCAAGTACATCCTCCTACTTGCCAGCAGGTGCAGTCATTTCACCATCATGGCCCCTTTCCCTCACTTCTATCCGATACCAGCCTCCTGACCCTACCTCCTTCTCCAAGGCAGCTTAGTAGCCCCTCTCATTTCTTTCCCTCCAAACAGCCTCTTTCACGCTAAACGGCTGATCAGGTGAGGGCAGAATTGAGGAAACTTCGACCCCAAAAAGCTGCAGGACCAGATAGAGTATCCCCTGGGTTTCTCAAGATCTGTGCTACAGAGCTCAGGGAACTATTACAACAAGTCTTCAACCTGAGCCTGCAACTTGGGACCGTGCTCACACTCTGGACGACATTATGTATCATTCCTGTCCCTAAGAAGAGCAGGCCCAGTGAGTTGAATTACTGCAGACCGGTGGCACTCACATTACATCCGATGAAGACTCTGGAGAGGCTCTTCCTCAACCACCTCAGAATGCAGGTAAAGGACGCTAAAGACCCCCTGCAGTTTGCCTACCGGGCAGAGATCAGAGTGGAGGATGCCATTATCTACGTCCTACATCGAGCCCACCTGGACATGGGAAGTGGCAATGTCAGGATTCTCTTCCTGGATTTTTCACATGCTTTTAGTACGATTCAGCCCCTTGCACTTCTGGAAAAACTTACTAGAATGAGAGTGGACTCCTGCCTGGTCATCTGAATTTCCAGCTACCTCACAGTTTGTCAGAATGAATAACATCATGTCTGACACTGTGGTCAGCAACACTGGAATCCCGTAGGGGACAATGCTGTCACCCATCCTTTTCACCCTGTAAACCTCAGACTTCTGTTATAACTCTGAAACATGTTCAGAAGTATGGTGATGACACTGCCATCGTGGGGTGCATCAAAGACAATGAAGTGGAGTACAGGAGCCTGGTGAGAAACTTTGTCTAGTGTCATAGAAACAGCCTACACCTAAACACTTCCAAGATGAAGAAACTGGTTAATGACTTCAGGAGGCACAGAGGGAGTCCACGAGGAGGTGGAGGTCGTGCAGACCTATAAATATCTTGGCCTGTGGCTGGACAACAAGCTGGAAGAGAAGCCCCAGTATGCGGGGATCCATTAACATCTCTGGAAAGCTGCTCGGGTTATTTTACCTGTCTGTTGTCGCCAGCATCTTGTTGTAAGTTTTAGTGTGCTGTGGTGGCAGTGTCTCTTAAGACCTTTCCAAGCTGGAGAAACAAATTAGACTGGCTCACTGGTCGATACGAGGCTGGACTCTGGCAACAGTGGCAGAGAGGAAAACATTACAGAAACTCCAGGCTATTGTAGACCATGCCAGCCACCCTCTACATGCTGTCACCAGCAGCCAGGAAATCAGGCTCAGTGCGAGACTGCTTCTTCCAAAGTGCAGGACCAACAGACAGAGAAACTCACTTGTCCAATTAAACTTTTTAACTTTTCACTGGAGGTTGGAAGGAAAGCTAACAGGAGTACAACAGAAAAAGAGGGACTATGCGATTGAGCTGTTAATGTACTTTAGAAAAAAATTAATAAAGTTTCTATCCTTCTTACTCATGCACCATGACATTAAAAAGAATTCTTATGCTGGAACTGCTTTATACCAGATGGTTTTCTTTTAAAACTTGTACTTACTTTTTCTCCCTATCGTTGATGTACATTTCAGTGTATCAGAACTTACTACAAATGTAATGAAAAATCTTTACAGAAAGACAGTTCTCCAATGTTTTTGGTTGCTTTATTAAATCTCACTGTTTGTGTATTCTTAGCTGCCATCTACTTGAAGAATATGGTGAGTCAGTACTGGCAGGACAGGGAGCCATCTGTGGGAGAGGTGGTTTTTCCTTTCAACATTCATGAGAATGATCGACAACAGATCCGAGACCACATAGTGGAGGGTATCATCCGTTGTCCAGAGTCCATACGGTACACATACACACACAGCATCCCTATTATACTAAGTGCCTTCATAGCCCACACCATGACTTTAACCAGTACCAGTTCTATTCCTATCTTTAGCCAGAATTTCAGAAATGGAGTTCTGTCTCAATATATAATACATATAGACAATGGGCAAGAGGCCAAATTTTCACATTTTGGTCCATTTTAGGATGGCAAAGTCTATCCATATTGTTTGAAAAGACACAAGTCTCTAGATAATATTGTTACTATTGTTTGTCTGCTATTCACTTAGTACCACATTTATTTTAACCCAGCAGTAATACAAGAGGAATTAACAACTGTAATAAAAAACTCTAAGGCAGTGGAGTGTGCATTTCTGCATTTCTCAATGGCCAGATAAAGTTAAATAAAAACAAATGAATCCAAATATATGTTTAGAATTTTAAAAGTCAATGAATTTGTGACCAGTTATTTCAGTTTATAATTTTCAATAGTCCCTTAGGACTAAACCAGCATTCTGACAACTCCATAGCATCACACGATAAAACATATGACAGAAATAAGGCATTACAATTGGAAATAGTAACACAAATAGCAGCTGCATCTAATTAACCAAGCTTAATAGCTTAATTCTAAACGGCTAACGTTTAGCTCTCAACAATACAAGTAAACACACCAAACGACCATAATATTCAACGGGACAACGTACAAATGCAGCTCTTAGACATTTGTAAAACCGAACTAAACCAACCACAGTATTACTTACATTCAATGGACACGCACAATAGAACGAATTAATAAACAAAGTCTACCTTGAGAGCCGCACCACTCAATACTCAGATCCATGAACAAGATGTAGCAAATAGGAACAAATAAAGTTGTCCATATATAAGGTGCACCGGATTATAAGGCGCACTGTCGGCATTTGAGGAAATTGAATGCTTTTAGGTGCGCCTTATAGTGCGGAAAATACGGTATTAGCAAATTATGGTGTAAAATAAGTACTTGGTTAATAACAAAAGTTCATCTCAATACTTTATATATCCTTTGTTTGCAATGACAGCGGTCAAACTAATAACTTATTCTGCAAGTCTTTACAAGGTTTGCACACACTGTTGCTTGTATGTTGGCCTATTCCTCCATATAGATCTCCTCTATAGCAGTGATGTTTTGGGGCTGTCGCTGGGCAACACAGACTTTTAACGCCCTTCAAAGGTTTTCTGTGGGGTTGAGATCTGGAGACTGGTGAGACCACTCCAGGACCTTGAAATGCTTATTAGCCATTCCTTTGTTGTCCTGGTGGTGTGTTTGGGATCATTGTCATGCTGAAAGACCCAGCCATGTTTCAACTTCAATGCCTTTGCTGATGGCAGGAGGCTTGCACTCAAAATCCCAAGTTACATGGCCCCATTCATTCTTTCATGTACACTGATGTTGCCACCCACATGCTTTGTAATTATAGTGTTCTTAGGATGCAACTCATCATTCACTCTCCGAGTTGTGCTTCTACCAAACAGTTCTACTTTGATTTCATCTGACCACATGAAATTCTCCCGATGATCTTCTGGAACATCCAAATGCTCTCTAGTAAACTTCAGACGGACCCTGATATGAAATGGCTTAAGCAGGGTAACACGTCTGGCACTGTTATCAGTACCGCACTGATAAAGTTTGTTAGTCCCAGCCTTTCACTAGATCCTCTGTGTAGTTCTCCTTGATCAAGGAAGAAGATCTGTTGTCCATTGTTGTCAAGGAAGTGGTCTGCGTGTCTTCCATTTTCTAAGTTTTGCTCCCACAGTTGATTTCTTCACACCAAGCTGCTTGCCTATTGCAGATTCAGTCTGCCCAGCCTGGTGCAGGTCTACAATTTTGTTTCTGGTGTCCTTGAAAAGCTCTTTGGTTTTCACCATAGTGGAGTTCTGAGTGTGACTGAGGTTGTGGACAGGTGTCTTTAATACTGATAAGTTCAAACAGATGCCATTATTACACTTTTTAAGTGCACAATTGGCTATGCCTTTAAACAATTTTGGACATTTGATGTAATGTCTTTGGAAGCTTCTCATAGGTTTATTGATAACATCTGAGTTAAATAGAGATGCACCTCTGGGTGTAATTTAAGGCACACCGTAAATGTGCCTTAAATTCCTGAGATGTTCCTTGTGTAATCTCATGGGCAAGTCGAAAGAAATCAGCCAACATATCAGGAAGAGAATTGTGGAAGAGAAACAAGTCTGGTTTGTATTTTTGTGCAATTTCTGGATGCCTGAAGGTGCCTTGTTCATCTGTACAAACAATTATTGCAAGTGCAAACAAAATGAGATTGTCTGTCCATTGTGCGGACAGTGGTTCTGTGTCCCAGAGAAACATGGTTGATGCCTGAAATATGCACATCAGCCCAAGAGATAAAGCAAAGGACCCGGGATCTTTATAAAGGATTCATACAAAAAGTGCACATATGCTTCATGTTACACAGATTTTTTTTTTTGTGTACACCAAAAGAAATTCATATTTATAAAACAATATATATGCACACCAACATGCAATTTTCCTCTTTAAATTACAACTGTTCCTAAAAGTTTGTGCCCAACGTTCCGCCTCAGGTTCTTCCTTGAACACACCCACACTGAACCATTAGTGGTCAATCCAAAGCACCTCGTGAATAGTGATGGCATAGTTACTTTGAAAAAGTAACTTTAATCAGATTACTGATTACTCCTTGAAAAAGTAACTTAGTTAGATTACTGACTACTTGATTTGGAAAGTAACTAAGTTACATTAAAAGTAACTTTTTTAGCTACTTTCAGCAGCTGCTAACAACAACACTCCAACACCTGTGAAAATGACATTGATCTTTGCCAATACTTAAGTTGCAAGCTATTTTATAATGGTAACATCAACAATGTGTCTCTACGTATAAGGTTGAACTGAAGAGGAGATGTTTTAATGGTTACAACAGTACAAAAAAAAAAAGTTAGTAATTTGTGTGTGTTTTTGTGTGGTCCACTGTTGTCTGGA
>CAEFZY010044846.1:0-33893 GCA_903066815.1 Brachyrhaphis roseni
TTAAGCTATTAAGCTCGGTTAATTAGATGCAGCTGCTATTTGTGTTACTATTTCCAATTGTAATGCCTTATTTCTGTAGTATGTTTTATCGTGTGACGCTACGGAGTTGTCAGAATGCTGGTTTGTAATCTATTAATAAAGTTTGACTGACCTATCTGACTGTTTTGTTGACATTCCCTTTAGCGCAGCTCCTTCTAATGGATGCATAACGTAACCTCAGCCTCTACTGCAGTCTATTCTAGCCTTATAATGCGGTGCGCCCTATATAGAGAAAAAGTTTTAAAATATGCCATTCATTGAAGGTGCGCCTTATAATGCGGTACATATACATATTGGGGTGCTGCTGTTAAACTTTTACCTTCTGTGGTTCAGATAGAATCCGCTTGTGCACCAAATTCTTGGTTTTTAAATTAATTAAATTTGCATGTTTCGTTTATTCCCCTCTGGTGAAAAATGGTTTGTATAAATTATTTAACAGCCTAAATAAAATTGAAATTCATGCTGTGATAATTGAATGTAAACCGTTGACCAGAGAAAATGTTTCTCATCCAATTTTCTGGTAAAAATTAGTTGCTAAGTATGAGTTAAACATATTTTAAGAATAAAGCAAAGTCCTAGATTGACTTTCTTTAGCGCAAACCTTTTTTATAAGATATTTTCCACAAGATTCATTTTTACTAAAACAGGCTCTATAGGATGTAATTACAGCCTCTACTTCCACATACAGGAAGTCTAAAATTGTCCCACAGCCTTCCAAATATAGAGAGGGCTTTACATTAATCATGCTGCTGCACTTGCTCAGCACTTCTGTGAAGTTGTCCCCTGAAGGTCTATCCATCAATCCTCCTTCCCCGATGACCACCACGTTCTGACAAGAGCAGTTTTCTTTCCCTTAAAAACTTGTCAGGGTGTTTCCCACACCCTGCGTTTGAGATTGCTTCTCCAACAAGTTTACAAGCTAAAATGCAATCATCTGTGCTGGTCACAAATATTGATGGTTAGAATTTTAAAAACGCCGTAATGTTTAGTAATTAAGGAGGTTTGCCTTACAAGGAACTGAAACGCTCATGTCGAAACCTGCATCAATAAAAAAAAAAAAAAAAATTGAGTGCAATGTTCTGTGACGTTTTAAGGAGCTTTTTAATGACTGTTTAAGAGAGTGACTCGGCCTCTAGCAGTGTGGATGAATTAGGATTCAGCACTGGAGGAAACAAAGAGTCAGTGAGGTCTGAAGGAGACCGGTCCTTTCCCCACAAGCTGGACGGGACTGTGTGACATATCGATTGGGTATCAGCTACGCAGCACTGCACTTGGGCTCTATCATGGCTGCACTCTGTCACTCCCTCTTTTCAGATGTTAATTTGTGAAGCACTCGCTTTTAACATTCAGCCCTGTGTTGGCAGCCTTCACATTCAGGACTACACCACTACATCAAACTGCCGCTATGACGACAGGAGTTTTAACTTCACAGAAAAGCGAGGATAGGAAAGCCTTAAGTCCGCACTAGTGCTATGCATCGCCGTGTGAGCTCCTTGACTTTAAAACATTCTCCATATTGTGCAGCTCAGGTCTGGCCTTGAGGCTTTCTCACCATCCATCTTTCCTGCTGACAAAAAACTACACATAAACACATTCATCACTCCTTTAACCCTGAATTATAGAATTAACGTTTCAAGGGTGGCAAATTACAAGAAGTTTTTTTATTATTGAAGGGGCTTAATGGCTTGTTTGAGCTTCTGTGAGTGTTAAAATGTATAGTCCTTGGAAAAAAAATAAAATGATTAAAACTAAAAGACAGGAAAATAGAAGCTTAGCCAATCTTGCCTGTATTAATGATTTTAACACATCAAAAGGGATACTTCTGATTAAATTTGATTAACACATGTTAATATAATTAACACAAAAAACAATTCTGTTACCAGTGGCTAATTTAATTGCCTGCAGTTAAACATTTGTATAAAAAAGTGAGTTGAAGAACCAGCAATAATGAACTGCATGGAGAAGGGGAAAATAGTAAATGCAAAATGTCTACTGATGGTAAGAGTTAATCATTTGTGTGATGTTATATGAAAAATCGCTCCATTTTGGCTGTGAGAATACAGTAGATGTGTCTCTCAAGGAGGTACTTAAAAGAGATTTTTTTCTCTGTTCTTTCTCTGCTCAACAGGGCAAGCAAGAGTCTTCTGGAAGTGATTGATTACATTTAATTTGGGCTATGAGTCATCCACACCCACAAATATCCAAATTAATTTCTGTTAAGATGGCAAAATAATGAAAACATCCACAAGTTACCAAAGTAAAATTATGCTTTGTCATGTTACAACCATAAACCTGATGTGATTTTAATGTGTAGTGTTTTTACCTTGAAATCCTTAAATAGAATCCATATATTTTCAAAGTATATGGAAAAGTGAACTTATTGTAAATAAAGTACATTTCTGTATAGTTTATTATCAGTGTAAGGACAGCTGTCCTGTGAAGGTCTCAGAGTTATCAAACATCTGTAAACAAACATCATAAAGACCAATGACCACACCAATAGGTCAGCAGTCAAAAGTTGTGGAGTAGATTAGCTTATAAAGCAACAACAAGAGCTTTGAACATCCCATGGAGCACTTTTCAATCCATTCTCTTCAAAATGAAAAAAGGATGATACAACCACAAACTTGCCCACCAAAACAGACAGGATGGGGAACAAGAACATGAAAAGCAGCAATGAGGCCCATGGTAACAATAGAGGAGCTGCAGAAATGTACAGCTCAGGTGGGAGACTTTGATGGCATCCAATGCTCAGTTGCATACTCCAAAAATACTGCCTTTATAGAGGAGCAGCAAGAAGAAAGTCACATGTGGAAGAAAGCCAAAGAAAGTGTAGTGTGAAGTTTGCCACAAGTCATGCCAGGGGCACCTAGAACTCTGGTTAGTTGAGGCACTTAAACTTCTTAACCAACATAGTGGATGTGGGGAAAAGCTAACTCTAAGTCACCATGAAGACTCCATCCCCATAATAAGACATTATCATGCTGTGGGGATGCTTTTCTTCAGCAGGGAAAAGTGAAAACTTGGCAGAATTGATAAGAAGATGGAGTAAGGGAAATCCAGGAAGAAAATTTGTTGGAGCCTGCAAAGGGCCCAAGACTATAGCAGAACAATAACGCTAAAGACACAACAAAAGTAGCAATGAAACAAATAATATTAATGTACATTTGTGTATTTGAAAACCTCAGAGTAAAGTCTAAACATAAATAATACTGGGAATATGTGCCAGAAATTGAGAAATGATTAATGTCGATAGATTCTCCTTACCCAATCTGAATAAGATTGAGTTTACTTGAAAAGACGACAAAGCTTTAAATCAGTAAGTGTGTAAAGTTGATGGAGACAACCTGCTGAAGACTTGCAGCTATAAATGCAGCAGAAGATGGTTATAGAAAGTATTAACTAAAATTACGCATGCCACATTTTAAATATAAAAACAATGCTTAGTGATGGTCTATCACATAAAATCCCAATAAAATGAACTTGAGTTTGATGTTGTAATACTGACGTGGTTTAACACTTTTGCAAGGCCTTTGAACACTCCCACATATGGTACAGTAGCATTTTATTAAACGTCAGTTTTACTTACAATGGTTCATATGAAATTTGAATGCTGTTTTTTTATCCAAAAAAAAGGATGTTACTGAGATTGCATCAGGAATGTGCAAGTAAAAATTCCGTGGTAAGCTACTACAATCAGTAAAAAATGAAAGATTCCTCCATGCATATTCAACACCTATGAAGAAGAAAACAGCTGAAATACTACTTCAGTGAGCCATTACATTTCCACACAAGAAAAGTAGCTCCTTGATGTAATATGTTTTCAAAAACACACAGAGAAAAACACTCAAATGAATGCCAATCCAAACACAAAAACCACAAAAGGCTTACAAAAAACATCATGGCAGTTCTTTTGTTCTTTTTAAAGAAACTATTACATTCACCGTTATATTTGGTACTTCAAATCCTAAGAGCTCGTTTCTAAGCTAAAATAAAAACAAGTTCATCTGTCAGCTTTCAAGGTTGTTTTTTTTTATCTTTTATCCTTTCAATATTCATGACACTTCTAATTACTTTGTAAGAGACACAAAAATGAAGCCTGCAAAGCAGCCAAAGGAAATTCCCCTGTTAACAGGCAGGTAATCCGGGGCTCCCTCAAGGGAGATGTGAGACTTTACTACTTAGAGCCAGACAGATCCAAGAGGAACTCCCAGCCTTTGCTTGAAATCCCACTTCCAGCCCAGGCCTTTCCTCTGAATTTAGATGATCATGTAAAAATTGTAGCCCTAAACTGCAGCCTACAATCTGTTCAGTTTAAAAGCAGAACAGCGTAACTCAATGTAATATTTCTGGTTGTTTGACTGTCAAACGAATCATTGGATCAAAAAGCAACAATATAAGCTGTCACTCAGTCCAGGGAGAGTTAACTGGCTAAAGCAGACAGAGTGTAAAACTGTGTACATAAGGTTGAAGTTAATATACAATGCCTTGTAAAAAGCATTCAGCATTAGATCTATTAGAAATGTTCATATGTGATGGACCAATGAGAAGTGATTTAAATATATGGTTTTCAGTTTTAAAACAAATCAAAATTTGAAAAGTGTGGCATGCATTTTGTATACAGACCCTTTTACTTTGATACCACTACCAAGTAAATGATAATTGCTAGTAAATGGAAATAATATGGGATATGCTTCTCTGATCAAATTAGACCAAAGTTTTAACTTTTAGCCTAAAAGGTTAAATTTTGCACATTACTCTGAAACGTCATTCCTGTTGTGAAATAAGGAAGAGGCAGCATCATTCAGTGGGGATATTTTTCTTTAAATAAAAAGAAATATCCCTTGAAAGGAGTGACTTTTATCATGTTCTTTTAGCCTAGAATACAACTAAAATGATTTACATATTAGAAGTCAGGTTAGAAGGTTTCATTAAAATACAGTGTATTTAGTTTGTTTTTAGAATAGAATTGTTTTTTGCATTTTTCACAACAAAGGAGATCATTTTTTGTTGCTCATAGCTACTTTTAACTTGATCCCTGAGTTAGAGCTTGAATGGGAATATTTAGGTCGAAGCAGGCTCTTGTCTCAGATTGGCCCAGTCAGTTTACAGACGTAAACACATAAGAATCTGTGGCAACACTTTGTAATTGCTGTTAAAATAAAAATCTCCATCCAACTTAGTTTATCTTGTTCCTTTTTGTCAAAAAAAAGACTCAGTCACTATGTGCAAAAGCTGGAGAAGACATTCCCCAGCAAAAGGTAGTCCTACAAGGTAGAACTTTCTTTCAGGAGAAAATTAATATACCTGCAACTGCAAGCCACAATTCACATGTTAAGCCATCAATCATTTCCCTTCCACTTCCACAATAATGCTCTAATTCCTGTTTGCTTATATAAAATCGTAGTGAAAATTTATGATTGTTATGTTGAAAAATTGTGGTAAAGTTTAAGGGTTGTGAATAATTTTGTATGGCATTGTATGTTTCTAATCCTTACTATCACAGTGGCAATCTAATTTCAACAAATCCCTGTCAGCTTTTCTAGGTGCATCTTTCTTTTACCATCTAGGATGCCATCGAGTCAAATTTAATGGGATACTCTCTATGCTGCCATCAATCCTTGATGGCAGCATCTGTCATCTGTCTTCATAAACGCTCCAAGTCTCAGCAGGATTCGGTTGACCTCGAGACTCCTTCACATGGCTAAATATAAAAAGAAGATGAAATTCCCAGGTTGTTGCAGACAAGCCGAAGCAATAGAATGTGAGTATTGGATCCTCGTTAGACCTACCCACAATGACATGATTTATGCAGTTTTCCTTTTGTTTTTATTATCTATTTGTTCACACAGGTCATCTCTAACTTCTGTAGGTCAGATGAAAGACCAGGCCTTTGTTTTGTTTGTTTGTTCTCTACCCGATTACACATCAGTGTCACTGGCAGAACAAATTAGGTTGCCAGCAGATAGGGGCGGCTGTCAACAGAGAGAGAAAATGAGGCGAAAAATTGCACAATGTTAATATGGTTGAAAGGAGAAGAAAAAGAAAAGAAACGATTTGAAATATGAGCTGTATCCAAATTAAAATCAAAGTGATGAGAGAAAGTGGGAGTGAAGCCAGGTTTTGAGTGTGACGCCTTTCATCTAGTGATAGGATAGAAAAAAACCATAAGACCTTGTAATCTTAACATCCTGATGACAACTTTTGGGGTCAACAACAGCATATGTATTCGTCAAGGCTATTGTAACAAGACAAATAAAAGCCTTGACACACAAAAACATTAAAACGATCCACACTTTCTTCATTTATCTGCAAATAAAACATCCAAACTATTTAAATTCTGGGATTTTAGCATGAGTAAGTATCAACCACTATACTTCCAAAGAATACATATGGTCTAAGGATCTGAGGCTGGAAACCCATGGGATCGATGTTCAGTCTCTTCTCCCTGTCAGAAACAGACCAGCAGAAACTCACCCCTCTCTTTGCCCCTCCCAGCACTTTTATGCTCTTGGTCTTTTGTGTATTTGGGTGGTGATAATGGCAGCCTGTCGGTCACGCAAAGCTTGACCCACATATAACCTCCAATAATACTCCACCCATAGAAATTATCTTTCCCATCAGTGTCTACCAGATAAACGGGAAAAATGTCAAGCTGAAATATTACCAAGAAAACCGCTGAAAAGACTTCAATGTAAACGAGCAGAAACAAGATCAGCAGTTGGTTTCCGACTTATTCATGAACATCTCTTCAGAATGGAAGCCACCGAGTATTAACTTGCTTGCTGTGTGCCAAGTAGAAACCAAAGGATGCTGTAGACTGCGGGCTAACGCTATTCATGATCAAAAATGCCAATCAGAGAATCCCCAATAGCCCCTCTCACACCTTGCTGCATAGATACGGTTACCAAGGAAAGGAAGGAGCTAAAAGAGCGGCACAGGGAGAACACAGTAGGGAAAGGAGGCTAGGTGAAACACAGAAACAGAATGAAGAAAATACAAGACACACCACATTACCTAAAATGACAAAGCTTTTAAGGCGTAACCACGAAGAATACTAGGCCTTTAACAAGTTTTTTTAATATAACTCTATTAATATTACTTCTGTTTTTCTGCAATGTTTGATTTAATGTCTCAAACCAACATCTGAAAAGGTAAAACATGAAGATATCCCTTTCCCTTCAAACCTATACAATTAACTCTGCAGTTATTGAATACTATTTGAATTGTGATATATATATATATATATATTTAGCATTTATATGGCTGAAGATGTAGATTTCATTGGACTGCCAGAAAATGTTTGAGATCTGTTATCAAAATCTTCTGTGCTTATTTCTATGTATTTCCCTCTGTAGTAACCATGGCTATTTCAGGAAAAGGGTTCATATTCTTTTGCAAATTATGTGATTCTTTTGGCATTTTCAAGCCATGACCTCCAGAGTGTACCGTACTTTGAAGATAGTTTATATTATCACCGAACATAAATGGTGACGCACAAATATGTTAATCATAAGTTTGCACATGTGTTTTTCCTGGTTTTGTACTTATTAGTCTAGTAAAATAAAAGGATTCCTCCTTTTTACCATGCATGCTGAAATAATTATCTAAACCACATGTAGAAGATTACCTTAGTATATTCCAGATCATAAATTGAACACTGGTGAATACTGCAAAAGGTCTACACTTTAACATGTGAATCCTGCTGATAAAACCACATTAACTTACAATAACATAAAAAGGACAAACCCAGTGTTCATATAGTGGTGCATAAAACTGCGTCATTACCTGCTACAGTACCCATTCACTGCATTAAGTGGAAGCATTTAAAAGCTTTTGTAAGTAATAATACCTAATTCTTTTTAATAAAGAGTGGTATTACTTTTTAATTTGCTCCTTTAAATGGCCAGTAAAAGTTCTTTTTCTTTTTTTACTTTTACAAAGGCGAGCCTGAGCCACCGCACTATCATTCAATAAATAGAAAGGTCTATCTTTTCTCCTTCCTCTAAGTGTGAACGGTCTCTGCCAGGTACAGCCATCCTCTTTGTCTCCCTCTGCCTGTGTCCTTCATATGTCCTTGCGTGACAGTGCAACTGCAGCGTGCTTCACAGTTTCTGTGGGAGGCATCTCTGGGATTCCAGCGTGTGGGAGAGGACTTCTGCCTGGCTTCCCATCTATCTGTCGCTTATCTCAAACACGCACACTCCTGCCAATCCTCCTACTGTCTCCAAATCTCTTTCTCTGCTAGGACACTTCCATTTAGCGCCACCCTTCTTCACTTTGTTTTCCAAACAAAAGGACGTTTCTCAGGCTGTCACCAAGATAATAAATGATTTGTCTTAATTCTTCCAAAATCTCCTTACAACCCAGTGTAAAAGCTGTGCTGTCAAAGAGACAAGCAATCCAATGTCGAGCTGTATCCTCTAACACTAATCTAAGTTACAGTAAATGCATAATTTAATTCAAAAACATCCCAGGTTGCTCATACAAGCTGTCAAAGGAATAGGGTAATATTCTGCTGCTAAAAATTCATTAAGATTCATAATCATTATTAATAATTGATGCCAGGATCATAATCTATTAAAAAAAGCAAGGTTGTTGAGCACATAAACATATGCATGCATGCACACTGTGATTTTCCTTATCACAGCTCATAGCTGTAGAGAATTTATCCTGATTGGGTGGGTACAGTGCCAGCACTAATTAACATCATTTGATTGTCTTGTCACTGAGGTGGAAGTCATAACCATCATATTTCCTTGTGAATTCTGAAAATTATCCCAAACAATTTTTACAGATGCTCACTATATGTGGATGCACAACTGCTGAGCTTAACTTGCATCAATATCCTATCATCATAAAAATTTATGAGTGCAGAATTATTGCCTTCACCAGCCAGGCAATTTGAAGTATCCATCCATCCCACAGACGATGGAGAATTGTGTTGTCTGAAAGCCAGAAAAAGTGTTTTTCCACAGTTCAGTGTGATTTTTACAACAACGCTGACCTTTTGGATATAAAATCTTATCACTTTGACATTTCGTCCCAATTGAAAATGAGTGTGATATCTTGTAACCATTATTATATAAATGGTTCAAAAAATGTGTTTTGTGAGGTCAAAGTCATATTCATGGGTCAGCAGTTATCATTTGCAGGTAAATGATATGGGCGGAAACATAAATGGTGTTTCTGCAGATCCATTTCCAGACACATTTTTTCAGAGTTCTCTATCCATTCTAGTATATAAATACCTACTTTCAAGAGACATACAAGACAAACAGGAAGCTGTAGATGAATTCATATTGTTTCTGTAATGATCAATAAAAATATGATTTTACTACATTGACCGCATTCACCACAACTCAGAAGTATTTGTTTCTTTTTGACATTACATTACCTCACACAGAAAACTGAATGAGTTTTAAAGGCCATACAAAAAAATAAATAAATCTACTCCTGCAAACACACACAGATCCAAGAATCTACAGGGGCAGAAGCAAGAATTGTTTCACACGTTTGTGATGAATGTTTTCTCAGGCTTTTTGTTGGCATACAAAGCAGTTCTAAATCATTTATGACAGACAACAAAAGTTGTAGCTTATTTCCCTTATATAAATATTACACATAGCAAAAGGAAACACAGCAAAACATCACAGAAAATAAAACAAATACAACTAATTTTTAGCAAAATTACATTTCAAATCAGCAAGGTGTAAGAATCCTATCACATTTAGAGGTATTAAGGAAAACTTTAAAGTGTAGCTCCTACTGTTGGCTTTAATTTTGTGTATAATGGATTCCTGAAGCTGAACAGGCTTACCTGCTACAGCACCATCACTGCATCCCAACACCCACACTTGGCCGACTGGCCGCCCATCAGGTAGGAACACCTGGTAGTCACCCCCAAACATTTCCTCCCCTTGGATCTCCAGCAAACCTCCAGTGTCCATCCACTCAACCTGCTCCACTCAGCTATGCACAACAAATATCCTATGACCAACTGAGTGATGCATCTTTGCTCTACACTTAAATGTAATCTACTGTATTGAAACAGCAAAAGACCATTTCCCTCCCACAGCAACTTTACGCCTCAGTGAGTATGTTTTTAAGAGATGCTGAAGTTAGAATACGGCAAGGGTTTAAATAGTCTGCCTGACTGATAACATGGTGAACACACTAAATAACAGCATCTTTCACTCTTGTTCGCTTTTTCTGCTATACATTCTTTCAGCATCTGTGCTCCTCATCACAAGCAGGCTTATTCACGAAGACGACTGGAGACGGGCGCTCGCGGCTGCAGAAGCACTTTCCTCCTTTCCTCTCTTCCTGGCGCTTTCTCTCCCTCTTGATCGACGTCTTACCATCTCTCTATTTTTGAGTCTGAAAGGGTTCTCTGAAAGGCCCGAGATGAAAGGCCGTTCTCAATGGGAGCATGATTGCACAGACAGTGCTGGCGGCCCAAGGTACAGACTGAGTTGCTGGCTCAGAGTCACCCCACCCTACACGAACACATGATTAAACAAAGTTTATGTATGTGCAAGATGCTGCACTTTACCAGTCTTTCACCAACAGAAATCTATACCAGTAAGTGTTCTCTCCATGCAGATATAGATTTTTTTACTTAGATTGCAAAGGCAATAAATTTAAATAGAAGTACATTAAAGAGAAAATATCTAATCATATCTATCAGAAATACATTGCTGTACAAATGCCATCTTGATATGACTTGGTTACAATGTTAGCACATCCTGGCCTGTTCTATAACAAGTTTGGTTGCAGAACAATAAAGCTGAGAGATGCCGTTGTAATGCAACCACAACCCTACTTTTTTATTTTCCAGCTTGAGGATATTTGAAATTATTTTAAATTCTTTAAAGTTGCCTCTGCAGAAGTGATTGAAAATTAATGAGATGTGACCAAAGTGAATTGGCTAACATGTCAGATTTACAACAAACATGTTTCTGTCGTGAGCTGTAGCCTGTGGTAAATTAGGTTTCTACAAGCCAGTCAGTCAATTTGAGAGTGGAACAAGTGCTGAAACATCCCTGGATCTGGTCATTTTAGACTACACATGAACAAAATCTGAAATAAGACAGACAATTACGCCTCTTAACCCCAAGGATCATATGTAAACGCATATACACAAAGACTTAGCTCCGAAGCCTGACTTTGAGCCCAGCTCTGCCAGACCGAATGTTCATCATCTCTCCTAGATAAAATAGCATTTTTTGTGCCTTCTATACAATTATTATGGTAATGCCAATAGCAATATGTTGATTATGATTATAACAGTTAAAGATAGATTAATGAGTCTGTGAATCAATCACAGGACACCAGGAACAAACAACTGTGCAGGGAAAAAGTAAGACGATATCGATTTAAAATCCCAGACACCAACACTATTCACCTCTACAACCCTTTTACCTTTAACAACATACACAGATTACACATTACATCATGAGCACCTGCCTAATAATATGTTGGTCCCCATTTAGCTGCCCAAACAGCCTTAACCTGTTCAACATGTACTCCAAGGTGAAAACTCATGACGAAGGGAATAATTGCTTTAAAAATAATTACTTTAATTTAGCTCATTGAAACTCTGGATATATATTCACTCTTTATGGTGTTTTCCATTTCCTTTTCCTTTATGTCTTAAAAGCTGCATGTATTTTACTTTAAAAGTCAGACAACAGAAAAAGCAATCCCTTCATGCATGGAGTGATGTGTGAATACCAAAATGTCTCCAGATTACATCTCGGTTGCTTTTCAATATTTGCTCAGGAAACTCAAAACACAGCTACTGGCTCGAAAAGAATTGCATTTGGTTTCAATGATTTTAATTCAAGGATAACACAAAAACTATCGGGATGTTAAGTAATGCAGACCTTCTCAGTGAGCAAGAAATCAACCTGCCTATAAGAGTCTGCAAACACCAATCACACTTTCTCTGGTGGATAAAGGGTGCCATGGCAACACTACCACCAAATTACCTCGAAGAATGCCTTTAGTTTGCCAGCACTGTGATTATTTCCAGCTTATCAGCATAAACAGACAATACATGCAATCAAACTTGGCCGATTCAGAAGTCAGGCTGCAGTTTTTGAATGTAAAGATGTTTCATTTGTACTGATACAAAAAGGAAACAGGAAGCCCTTCAAAAAATTATTAGTGCCAGAGAATATGCAAACTGCTTCATTAGCAAAACAGATGATTCATCAATCTAGAGAGAAGGATTCTACAATTATTAAACTGATTTCTAGCAGTGGAGTATTAATGATTAAAGCAGGTGTTATAGGCAATTAAATATTTTTTTGCAGTAGAAAAAATCTGCTATACCTAATTCATCTATTGCACTAAAATATTAACCATAATTAGGTTGCAGAAATATTGCAACTAGTAAGTAGTTGTTAATGCGGAAAGGAAATTGAAACTTAAACAACTGAAGCATAATTATAAAACCAAAATACCAGGTGATGCATCTTCCAAAAAAAAACAGTAATAATACAATCAAGACACAATAAGACAGTCATTCCTTATATTTTGTTTGTGATGTTTGGAAAAATCTTCATCTTCAAAAGCAAGAATTTGATATGACCTATTCTGGATATAATGTTGGTCTTTAATCTAGCTATTTCTAATTACGCTGTTCTGCCTGAGAGAAAAGTCTAGCAGGAATTGTGGGTTTTAGACTCATATAGGTGAGACAAGGACAGAACATTTTTGTGATATGATAGGCTGGACCAGACTGGGGATGGTGAAAAGGAATAAAGGGCAACAACAAAGCTCCGTATGTCACTGAACCCCTGCGTCAAACACCCACCAAGAGAGCAAAGGAAAGAGAAATCGATACTGACTCATACAAGGCCTAGGGAGCATCAGGTATATCCAACCGTGAAGATGAAACAAGAAAAAAAGAAAGAGAGCACGAGAGCAAGCGAGGAAATGAGGAGAAGAAGAGACAAATAAGATATGTTTTGAAGGCCAGCACCACTTCTTGTTGTTAGACAGTTTCTAGCCTTTTCGTTTGCACCATTCTGATGTTTCTTCGACTGTAGTTCTCATATCTTGCTGGGGTTTTTTTTCCTCATCTAATCTGAAGCATGTGCAGACATAATTTTGCATTTTGGTATGAATTTAGTGAGAATGACAACCCATAATGCTATGAAGGTTAAATTAACCCTGGCATAAACAGGATCTTTTTTAATGAAGAAATTGGTACCTGTAAATACAGGTGACCAGCATGCCTCAGCATTAAGTGACACCTTAAGGGCTCAGCTTGGTTCCTCAAAGACATCTGCAGCTTGTCTCATTAGTATTCAGCTATGAATCATTCAAAACACAGCCGGCTGCCATTATCACAAACAGCAGAAGAGGGAGGGGGGCATATGACTGCTAACTACACCAAACACTTTGGGGTGTACAAACAAATGTACACCCCCAAGTGTATATTTGTTGATACGAGAAAAAAACTGAAAGGAACCGTTTGCTGTGTGTCCTGGTTCAAAGTGTCTATCCCGAATGTACTTGTCAATTGACAAACAGGCTGATCAATAGAATTGATTTGTGATTAAGGAAGTGTCTCAAGTACAAAGTGGCAGTCACTGGTAGCTGCTACTGTGCTCTATTTATATAATTCAAATACAAAAAAAAAAAGCCTTTCGATTCCAAATTAGTCAAGAGAATGAAGTGTAATTAATTACTAACAAATCAAATCTATCTACTTTTGAAGAGGTCAGACTTTTTGCTTAGATTCATAAGAAGAAAAAACTGCATGAAATACCTCTTTTATAGTTAGGATATGATACTTGATACTGTGCTACATAAAATAATATTTAAGTGACACCTGTTTAGAGACTACTTTAGTTTCAGTCTTGAACTGCAGAATGGATCAACCATAGAAAGAAGAAATGCAGTTGAAAAATAGCTGAATACTGAATTTACGATGTTAGTTGCAGTTAACCCATATATTCTTCGATTTTATTCTTTAATTTCTATTTTTACGATGTCCATACCACTCCCCCTGGGCTTTACCATCATGCTTACTATAATTTATATCAGGTGGATCCTTTAAAAGTCTTAAAAGTCTATGCAAATGGACAAATACAAAAATACAAAAGGAAAGAAAATTTTTCTATTGCATTATATTAACAATGCCTTTTGGCAATCAATCATATACTGTTGAATAACCTGTTTATTTCCCATAAATTCTCCCACATTTGTAAGGAAAATGCATTTCTGTGTTGGACACCAAAGCTGAGTATGTGGGTTGCACCCAAGAAAAAGACAAATTGCTAAAAAAGCTTCATCTGTTTATTCAGCCTGACTAGTGCATGGGAGAATTATACACAACTACAACGGTCATCAGCTTGGACACACACCGCTGTGGGTTGTTATCCCATTCAGTGTGAATGAGCACTGGCATCTTGGATGTTGGAGTTCGGTTCTTAAGAGTGGAGGTGAGGGATTGCCATCTTGATTATATATCTGCACTGAGATTGCCTCCAGTGATGACAAATCTTGTTTTTCTACCGAGGAAGATGCCACCCCACATAATCACACTGCCTCCACTCAAAATTGTGTGGCATTGACAGAGAGGACTTGGCAAGTTTTTCCAAGCATGTAACCTATAAGCTTAACTCCACAGCCCAACCTACAAATGCATATTCCTTACAGAAGTTCAGAATTTAAGGGGGAATAAACATGCTTTCCAACAGTTGAAAATGTGCTACCCATAAATATTGTCACAAAATGCTGACAAAACACTAACTGAATGGTATAATATATCCATGCAAATTACACACTATGCATTGTTTAGATCAGTATGTAAAAAAAATCATATCAATGTTTTTGCATATATGTATATCAGTTTCACATTTTCAATTATCTGTCCCAAGGCTAAATTCAAATTTTCAGGAAACCTAAATTGCATGACAGAAATGATAGCACAATATTCTGAAAGAAACATTTAATCTCAGAATCACAACATTAACACTTCAATTGGAAATTAAATCATTATACAGCATGCAGCCACAAAAATAATAAATAGTAAGCCTATTATTCACACTAATATGATAAGTTAATCATCATCACAAGACAAACAAACAAACAAGGAACCTGACAGGAAATTTAAATTAAACGTTCAGATTATTTTCACCTGATACAGATTTAACTTTATCTAAAGGTCTCTCTCTAAACTGGTAAACAGAGTTTATGTGCAGAATTTTAATTTTCTGAATGCTTGAAAATACATTAGGAAAAAGAAAAAAATATTAATGAACTCTGAGTGAGCCACTTTTGGTCCATGAGCTCTGACCACTTTGAACCACTGCTAAGAAAAGCTTGTTTGGTCCAATATCAAACTTTGCTGGCATCTCTCTTTGGGGAGAGAGTTTGGACTTCAGCAGGTGCCTTTCCAGCACTTTCCTCTCTCTGTTGTTGCCTATGAGCAGTGAGGGCACCCTCATATTGACTGTATGTCTTTCTCCTTGTCTTGGAACGTCACTGTGGACCCCTCACTGCAACCTCTGAAATTAACTGTAAGCAATTTGAAAGACCAACTTGCTGAATGATTAAAGAATGAACAAAGACAATGAAACCAAATGTTAACAAAACAGATACAGTCCTGGCTAGTCCAATTGGGCACGTCTTGTTTCTGTGAGTATAGGTTTGTCAACACATTAACATGTCCATCCCTCGAGTCACTTCATTGTCTCTTTCTCATCACTGATCTACAATTAAACAATACCATAAGAGAGTGCAATAGTGGGAAAAAAATATAATTCTCAAACACAAACTCTTTGTTTGCATACATAATGTGAGACCTTTCTCATACAAAACCCCATTTGCATGCTCTGCAACAACAGTTTGTGGTTAACAGGCTTACATGCCAAGCCAGAACAGAATACCAATGCAGAAGGGATCAACTTCAAATAAAGATACTCCTCTCCATCTTTCTCCACCTCTCAGTTTGCTTGTCAGCGCACATAAAGGAAGATGTAAAACTGCAAAATCATGTTTTATCACCATAGGTTTGTATTATAACAGCAACCGTAAAGCCGTCACAAAGCAGAACATTTGTTGAAACACTACTGAGCTATGGCAGAATGTCAATCTCTGCTAAAATGGAGGGTTCTGTTCAATCGGAAACATTGCTCAGTCAAATGCGTTCCTATTAAAGTGAGGCACAGTCTAATTGTTGTTTTCTTGTGTTTGGTGAAGTGCATTAACATTTACATGTAAATTTGTCTTCTTTCAAAGGAATGACTAAAACTGTATCCAAGAGTAGTTTTTCTTTGCTTTTTTAGCTAAAATACAGTTTCTTTTCTCTCTATTCACACCTAACACTTAACAGAAGGTGAGAAGATGAAAGTAAGTGGTTGTGCAAGTGACACAACAGAATATATAAAGCAATAACAAAGTCCACTGTGACTCCAATTATGTTGTATTCTGCACAACCGAGAAGCAAAATGTCTTTTAATGAAACCTCAGAAATACAGAATTCCCTCTAGAGGGAACTATACATTATTAATTATTTGATGTTATGAATATCTGAATTTTGTTTTAGGGTAGGAATCAATGATACTAAAACAGCAAGGAAATAGTGATTCATGTTGCTAAGTTTGACTAATGCCAAGACAATGTGTGCAAGAAATCTTATAGAGGACAAATGACTAATAAATAACTTATACAATAACCCTCATAAACCTTGTGTCCTATCTCTAATAGCAGCCATCCAACAAAATTATTTGTAGAAATAGCATTTCTGAAAATACTTAAATAAATATCATTCAGAAAGGTCTGAATGCAAGCAGAACCCCATCTGTCTACACTCCTCCATCTCCATAGCATCTGTTTGGCGATAGAAGGAGGTGGGCTGAATTGGAAGAGCCCCAATGCCAAACCCTGGAGGTTCTCTCTCTGTAGCTCTAACAGCCATTCTTGCACAATTCCCACAGCCAACTAGAAGGTGGCGTTGATATTTTACCACGATGGCCTCTTGGCATCTTGATCAGAAGAAAAAGTTGGATTACTAGACAACCGTCCAGCTCCAAGTTCTTGGCAACACAAGCGCTCATCTGCTAGACCAAAAGGATCTTGGAAAAAGAGCCACAATGTTGGAGACCTTGTTTGAAGCAGATGAAGTAAAAGAACACCACGCAGATTCTGCACAAAATAAATAAACAAAACTAAATGCAAAAACACATATGCAATGTAAAAATAAAACACACCTTGAATTATAGTAATACAGAGACAAATTATACAACCCGGACTGTTGCAACACTTCTCCACAGATCGGTTGTTTGATGTATTGCTGTGTGAATTAGCATGCATGCACAATGAGGATAGAACATCAGAAATGGTGAGTGGGGTCATTAGGGGTGTGGATGCATCACATTTATCACAACAAAGAGAGACGACTATTACACCATTATGAGGATTTGTGAGGAAAATTGAAGCAAATACAAAGGACTGTCATCTATACGGTTGGAGTGAGCAAATGCACATGTACAATGAAATATTTCTACAATTAAGGAAACTCGAGAAAAAAAAGTGCAGAATGATCACAGGTGTCAAGTGAAGAAATGAGAACAAAAGATGCAGTAAATTTCTTAATGCCACATCAAGCAATTATGAAACTGTAAACTCTAGTGCTTCACTCCTTATATTCCCGTTGCCTCCTGCTTTCGACCTGATGCTTCACTGCACCTCAACAGCCGACTCAGTGAGCCTCTGGTTTCCTAGTAACTGTGGGAGGAATGCAGGGCTTGGAGAACAGAGGAGCTTCTCATCAGGTGCCTGACAGTTGGGGGCATGCACGCATCGATTTGTAAATATATTCATAAGTAGGAGTGCATGCATATAATATTCTTTTTTATTTATCAAGCTAGCAGCATAGAGATAGAAATTGTAAAAATTTGTGGAACAACCTTGACTATCTAATGGGCTGTAATAAAATAAAAGTATTTATAGTCCTCTAACTGTAGAAAGAGAATCAGAAGGTTAGAGTTACAGTTTAAATATCTCAAAATTAACTAAATGTCCTTATTTGGGTTTCTAATTCAAGTTTTGGTAAGGACAAATTTTAATCATTTTGGTGATTAAAGCAGACTTGGTTATCAGATCCAATGGTGGTAGCCATTTCATATTTATTAGTCACAATATCACCCGAGTCTGTAACAGCCCTGAAATGAACCCGTAGCAATGCATTTCTGCAAAGAAAAGACCAACAAATTGCATCAGACATTTGAAGAAGTGAAAGGTTGGAGGATGGTAGGAAAACTTAAGATCACCAGATTAATATAAGTTCTGTGAAAACTGGTGATCAATAATGAAAGTTCCTCAAGCACCAACTCACTCACCTCAATATTTTCAAAGTATACCCTTCTTTTGGTTTTCTTGGTATTACCAAATGTCAGCTCTGTATGCTGTCCAACAGACTGCCGCTGGTTTCTCTCAGGAGGATGTGGACAGGGACAAAACAAGCTTCCATGATCAATCACGCCAGAAGGAACTTCCCAATTTGGGAGATAATTTGTATTTGGGAGATAGATACTGAGTGTGGTTTGATAAAGCCCTATATTAATTTTTTTCCAACTTCTTTTTATTGAGAAACATGATAAACAATACAGCTGATATAACTAAAGTTAAATTTTTACAAAACAACATACAACCATTAGGACAGTGGTACTGCCACCCTACCCCACCCACAAAACCCCAGGTGGTACACCATCTGCAAAGTAGGTTGCATGTACCTTTAATTGAAATCAGAAACAAGAGGCAGAGAAAAAAACAGGCCTTTGCAAAACCCACTGACAAGCCCAGGGTGTAATTCAGCCTTTTAAATTAGGTCTGTTGGAACAGGAATAAATCAAAAAGTTGCAGGACACCAGCCCTCAAAGGACTGGAGTTGCTGACCCCGGCACTAAATGGATTTTTGAAATGTTTTTAGACTACGATGCATTATGATGTCTTCCAGCCACTTGGAAGTGCTAGGCAATTTGGTGATTTAAAGTGTAACAAAATCTCCCATCGTGCAAGTACGGTACAGAATGCTATTATATCATTAATCAGCTTTGCATTACAGAAAAGTTGATACAGTGCTGACAGTAGTTGAACAAGCATTAGGTCGTAAGTTGAGGCCTATAACTACAACTAAAAACTCAGCAAGATTTTGCGCTCCATTTCCACCAGCTTGTGATTAACTGAGTCACCATTGCTAGGCAACAAGACATACACCGAGGTAAGGGCGAGAATAAATCAGAAGGTGGTAAAAGCTGGTCTTCATAGTTGAAGGCTGGGTTTTGTGTGTAATTTGGACACACCCCATATGTATATTTTTAGTGGCTGAGATGCTTTTTATTGATGGAAACAAAAGAAAAGAAGCCAGAAAAGCTGAGTAAATCTAAAGCCATTGCAATTTTCAGCAATAGTATCATGATTGCTTGTTTTCCTGACATCTTGCAGCCCACTAAGATAATCGGGATGCTGTCTATTTTACTTTAACTAAGTCAAAATCATTACAAAACCATAAGAAATAAATGGAGGACAAATCTGAATATACTGTTGATAACTTGATCATATAATTACTAATTAATCCATCCATCCATTTTCTTCCTTTTATCCAGGGTTGGGTCGCGGGAGCAGCAGCCTAAGTAAAGAGACTCAGACTTTCTTGTTAATTAACAGCGTTCTGTAATTATGTTGTTACCAAGACAGCATTCACGTCATTATTACATTTCTCCAAAACCTATTTATAATTGTGACTTGGTGGCATTTCTAATAAACAGGTTTGAAAGAGAAAAACTCTGCCAACCTTCAGTAGCCCTTCTTACAGGTTCCAGGATGAGCTCTGGCTTCGGCAGGGATTACGTCTATGTGCATCCATCAATAGACTGTCTGTTATTGAACAAGGTCAAAAGACTCAAACGCATATCTCTGCAACTGAAATCATAACTGGGATGTGATTTACTATAATCAGTAACAATAATGAAGTTGCACTAATATCTATAAATTTGAAAGTATTTTCCTCTACCCACCCTTCAAAAAGCAACTTTTTCTGTTGCTGATCTTTGAAGAAATATATGTGTTCTCAGACCAAGCATACAACACTAAGGCAGCACCAGGTGAAGCAGAATATAACAGGTTTGTTTTGGCGTAAAACGGGTCTGACCTTTTCATACTCACTGCTCTAATACTTCATGGCAGCGAGGTTTGGCTTCATGCATGAATCTCACATGCAAGCTTTGAACAACTGCAGCTACAGAAAGTTAAATACACACATTTTTAAAAGCTTGGCTAGACTCCTGGATAATTTAAATCCTTATCTGTCTCTCTGCCGGTTTAAATTCATTATTACATGTATATTAGTGAGCGATAACGTGCGAATTGGTTTTCTTGTGAGAAAGGTAGCTCCTGGTGGGAAAATGAGGAAGGAAATGAAAAGTGATCCAGAGAATTGTAGCAGAGCTTGGCCTCAATGCAGATAATGCGCAATCACATAGACAAGAGAAATTGCCAAAAATGATACAGACAAACTGACCTGCACGACTGATTTGGGAGATTGATATGCTGACAGTCCACATAATGAAAGTTGAAATTTTGACTGGGGCAAGGCAAAGATGGAAATTCAAAATGGAGCCAAGCCCAATGGATTTAGAGTCATATTATATGCTTCAGTGAACAAAGGGATACCAGTAATAAATCAAATTTTAGACTAGAAGTAGAGAAGAAGAGCAAAGAGGGAGATGGTTAAGAGGTCTACTGAGACCAGGACCAGAATGAGTTGAGAGATTTTTGGATTCGGTTAGAGGCAGACGGAGGATAATCTGCCCAGAATCATCAGAGCACTCCTTGCTTTGTATTCCTGCCTGAGCATCTTTAAAATTGAAAATCTGAAGCAAAGGAAGAGGAACGTAGGAGGAAACACCCTGGGAGGAAAGAAGACTTTTACCACTTCTGCTCACACTTTGCTTTATTTCCTCTCCGTCTTCCGAGTTCAACTTTTCCCCCTTTCTTCAGAGGAAATTTTTGGTTCAAGCTGTTTTCCCCTTTCAAGCTTTTTAGAGCTTCACAGCTCACCAGCACTCTAGCTCTGTGAAATAACAGATGCCAGAAATGAGTGCTTTGCCTAGAGGTAGAGAAATTTAAGCTCAGTTAAATTCTCCCCTGTTTCAGGATCCAGAATATTCTAAAAGGAATCCGCTCAACTTCCCTTAAACGCTTTAAACTTGTCAACTGATCTTAAATGTTTAATAATAACCACAGATTTGCTGGTGTAATAAAACAAGACCTTGTGGGAAATAAAAAAGTGCAACACAATCTCCTTTGTTTAACTCACTGCCATCCCTTGCACAGAGGAAACAGATGCATCTGATACTACGTGCCCCATTTCCACTGAATGTTACAAACAGAGAGCATGAGCAGAGCTATTTCAGGTGCAACAAAACACCAGGTGATGCTCACATGAAACCTCTGAAGAAAAGCTTGGAATAACAAAGTACAAATGCATACATATAATGCCTACCACACATAGCTTCAGAGGTCGTAGGGGAAACTGATACATTGTGTAGAACCAAGGAGCACACCAGATGTGGCAGGAGCAGTTAATTTTAAGAGTTAAATAAAATAAAATAATACAAGTGTGGAGGAAAGTTACCAAGACATCACAGACCTCTTAACTAACAGGGTGGGAAAGGAGAACATTAATCAGAGAGGCAGAAAAGTAGCCTGTTGTAACTCTAGATGAGCTGCAGAAATCCCCAACTCTGGTGGGAGAATTTGTTGACATGACAACGAGAGTAGTGAACTTCACTGATCTGGTCTTTGTTGGAGAGTGGAATTAAGGAACACACTTTTGGATTAAAGTGTGTTCATCCAAACCCCACGTTTTCCTTAAATTGAGGCTATTTAGCAGTGAGAATAACCTCAATTCTCACTGCTAAATAAGGTGGTGGCAGCATCATGAAGTAGGGATGCTTTTTCTCAACAGGAATAGTGAAGCCAACTTCTCATCAGAGTTGATGAGAAGTTGGAGGAGCTAAATGCAGAGCAGTTGTGGAAGAAAAGCTGCTGAGACTTGAGAGTGGGGCAGAGGTTCACTTTCCAGCAGGCAACAACCCTGCAAATACAGTATTTGTGTGTTAGAATGGTCCAATCAAATCCCACACCTCAATTCAATTAAGTAATCTATTGCAACAATTGAAAGAAATGTTCACAGATGCTGTCCATCAATCTATCTGACTAAGCTTGGGGGAAATTTAGATGTTCCAGCAGGTGGAAACATACTTCAAAAGTGGTGGTTGTAGATTTATTCTGGAGGGGCTGAGCAGACTTATTTCCATAAATCTGTGTGTGAATCCAATCTGTTTTTCCATTTTTAGCCAAGGAACAATTAAAAATAATCAAAACATAACAAATTTTGCTTGCTTTAATCTGGCAAATATGCACTAGATTGGAAAGGTCTGTGATGTAAAATTGTGATTAGATACAATTCAGCTTTAAATTGTCTTGTGAAAAATTATTCAAGGGATTTGAACACTTTCACAAGGCAGTGTAGCTTACTTCTATCCTGAAATTGCTTCACATTTTTCTCTTCGCAGGCTCACTGAAATGAATTATAGAAAAAAGCTAAAGTTTAAATCAATCAGTAAAGGCCAAAAATCAATAACACATACAGTATATAAGCAAACAATACTCCTGCAAACCTAGAAAATGTAATGCAAATCCAAATGAAACACAATGTAAAACAATCTAAATATAGCAGTTGCTCTTCCACTAAATTGCATGAAATTGCAAGTGTGTGTCTGATAACATGGCATGGGAGTGGCTTCATGTTGTACTGGGAATTGTGTCTAATTTTCTAGTCTTACATGGGGTTTGCATGAGTAAGAAAAAGCAATTAGGAAGCCAAACCGATGCCAAAAAGATGTAACAGACTGTACCGCTCTGACAGAAGATGTGCATTAAATCTCCAGGCGCAACCCAAAGACAACTGTTGCAACAACCCATGATTAGTTAAAAAGGTTAAAAGCATCCCTGCAGAACCGCTTTAACTATACAACGTGCCTATTATAATCTTAAAAAATTAGCACTAGATGTGCTTACTCAAAGACATAGCAAAGTTAGATGCCTTCTATTGTAGAAGCAAAGGGCAATTACATTTTACAGAGCAGCTTGGTATCAAATGTAGAGATTGTGGTTAGATGTCTTGCATTTTTTTAAGATAAAATTCTCAGAAACATCTTCAAAAACATCTTCACGTAAACACCCTTTAAAGACTTACTTTGCTACAGGGCGGCACTGAAAGTTGACATCTTCATTCAGTTACATCAATCTGCCTGAAAATAAATAAGTAAGAAGTCACTGCCGGCCTTAAAATACTGGCAACGGGATTGCTGTGGTTGCTGTCAATCAGCACGCTGATTGCCACAGGCTGGGTGGATGATGGAAGGAGAGGAGACAATATGCAGTCTCACATGTGTGGTGAAGTCTGAATTTCACCATTATGTTTGATTTCAATCATTTCGCTTGGTTTTTCCTTCCAATCTCTGCAGAGCCAAAGTTATCCAAAGACCTCAAATAGGCAGAAGCTGCTTATTAATTGATGCAAAAATGCTTTAGCGCTGAGATAAAACGACCACTTTTTTGCCAGCTAAATCTGGATATTCTGCTCGTTATCGTCTCGATTTTCACTGATTGATCTGAATTGTGCCAAATATCCTCACAGAAGAACAGAGAAACTGCATTCAAATTGTACTGAGATGTATTCTAATTACTTCCAGGCAGCTTTACCACAATATATGTTTTTTAAAAAAGACAAATGGAAAAGTAGAAATTGCTGTAATAAGCCTGGATTTGGCGCTCTAATTGTCTTGTCATAAAAAAACAACATCTCTACTTGCAAACATGTTCATTTCCTCTCTCTGCAGCACAAAGTATTGCTGTAACAACTTAGTTTCACAACAGAAAATGTTCACATATCAGACATTTATTTTAGGGATTTTAGCTGGAAGTTTTATGAGCAACTAGACGTTTCCATCAGGCTACTGCAGCAAAAATATAGCTGTGTGAGCAGGGAGGTAAATATTGTTCTCATCAATAGAACTGAAATGTCAGAGCCTTCCATAATTGCTCATGGAGTAAATATCTTCTCTATTTCAAAATATGAAAAATCTGTTCCAGCCAAATTAGTAGCTTTAGAGGGAAAGACCATCTAACCTGATTAGTTTACAAACATCACCATCTGACAGGAGGTGATTATACCCCTGCAGAGGACAACAGCTGGAGGGCAATTATGCAGTTTTATTTATGTCAATACACTGATACTGATCCAAAAGTTTTTATCAAATCTGTTATATGAAGTCTTCCAACACTTTTCTTTCTTCTTGGTGTTGGCAAGAAATTAATTCAGCATCAGCTGTTTCTGCAAATGTCCCCAGAATCACATTTGGATTAGCCAAACGAATAGGTCTGGTGGGTAGCTAAATATTGAGGAAGAAGTGATGATTTTACTGGGTGACAAATAACTGGAATCTTAAAACAGAAGATGTGACACCACAAAACACAAAGCAGGCAATGTCAACAAATATATTTGTTGACAAATATATTTATCAACAAATATATTTGTCAACAAACGACACACTATAGGAGTGTCGTTTTCCCAGAGCTCATGAAAGGACGCACATCATGCTGTGTTGTTTTTTTATTGACATAAATGTTCGCCGTCTTGCTGTGCTTTGATTAAGATATGGGGATACATAATATCCGTGTCCATCGTGTCCATATGACAAAAGGTGGGGGTTCCAACTATAACCTGGCATCTGTAAAATTTGAAAGACCAGTTTGAGATCCATGTTTCCATTACAGCTTAAAAGAAAGAGTACACAAAGCAACATATCCTTTTTATATTTTCTATTTTGCTCTTGCTTGTTATTCCCTACAGGCATACTTTCATCATCAACATTAAGTCAGACCAAACTTTTCCTGTTTTAGGTCAGTCAGGATTGTATAATTTTATAATAACAACAGAAAGATTCAGTCAGAAAGTTGCATATTCTAAGATTAATACACCTCAAAGCAATTTGGAGAAGCCCAGACAAAGTCATGGCTTCATAAGCTTTTTAATCCAAATGATATTATTTTAGCAGCAGTGGGTATATCTGATTTAAGCAAAATAACTTATATCAAGTTATACATGTTTGTGTTAATACTCAGATACACTTAAATCATATTTTTATTCAATATTATAATACAATACCGACCGACGCCTGCTATACAGTATAAAATGCAAACTGCAACCTTTACATGCATTCCTACAATATCTCACAGCTTCTATCTATAGATGGCAATAAGTTTTCAACCTTTGATTAGCGTTGACTTCCTATAGAGCAACACAGTTTTCCGTCTGAAGCCTGTGGCCATCATTTCTATACTAAAAGAAAGTTTTTTCATAAACTCTCATCCGGAAAACTGCAACAGTGTCTGTTTGGGTTACCTAATGACACTCTGGAATTGCTCCAGCAGATCCAAACTTCAGCTGCCAGGTTTCTCACCCACACCAAACCTTGGCAACACATCACTCCAGGTCTGATTCAGCAACACTGCTTTCCAGTTGGGTCTCAGATCTGTTACTAAATTCTACTTCTCACCTACAAATCCTGTCACTGCCTTACACCTCGGTGCCCCTTTGACCTCCTTTATCCCTACATTAAATTTGAGATTCTCAGATCGACTGGAACTGGACTTCTCTCCATCTGCCACACAGGAATGGATACTTTAGGTGGCAGAGCTGTTAGTCACTAAACCTCAAACTTCTATAATCCTCTTCCTGTCAACCTTCGCAAAACTTAATCTCTGGATATACAAAAAAAAAAAAAAAAAAAAACCACTCCCAATATCCTCTTAAACTTGACCCTTGACTGCCTGTTTTATGTGTTTTTATTCTGGTCTTCTACGTAAAGCTCACTTTGGTTGCTTTAAAAGCAGAATATAATTCATTATTTTAATGTTTATTATTTGATGTGATTAAAAAGCCACAGAGCTTTTACACAAATGTAAAGAAAAAGATTCCACATTCAAAGTTAGTGCCTATCCATATACATACATTAAAATTACTTCAAAGATTTACATGCTCACCAATTTGATAGAATATGAAACAACACACTTTATATCAATTATTGTTGTATATAGTAATCAAACTACAATGAACATAGCTGTGGCATGGAGAGAAGTTTCTTTGATAAATGAATGCAATATTAAAACCACTCAATCATTAATGACCTTGAGAGCTTGCTGGTGCTGCTTACTACTGCAGCCCAGTGAGTCTCGTCATAAATGCCTCAGGCCCCCTGAGTAAAAGTACAAAACATTGATAAAGATTTTAATCTTTGATTTTTGCATCATTTGTTTCAATTAGAGGGGATCCCTGCTGAGTACAAGACAAGTACAGTGACTTTAAAAAAAATATGTAGTAATAAATTTTGCATGAAAAAATTCTAACCTGTGGAAGTATCCCTCCATCAGTGCACAAGAAAAAATGCCCAAGAGCAAAGACAATCAATGAGGTGAGCCTAAAAAGAAAGATGGCTTGGCTTAGAGATTTTCTCGTTGAGCCATCATTAATAACTTGGCTCTTTTTTTAAAGAAAGGGCTCAAAACAAAAATTGTTCAATCTGTGTATCATCTTCAACATTTCTTTATCTCATTTACTTTAACACCAATATGAATGTGCATTCGCTTTTTCCCAGTAGGGTCAATTACTTCAAAAATGCCCTTAAAACATGCAGCTCCTCAGCCATAAAACATTGCATCATCATTAGCCAATCGCAGGCGGGCAGGATTCATGGGGCTTTGTGTGGCACAGTCCTGGGGAATAAGCAGGTGGATGTGTACAAAGCTGTGACTTCACCATCATAGCGAGATCTGATGTGTGCTGCGGTCAATAAAGAGCTGCATTAATAGCTTAAACCAACAGTTCGGTAGTGAACAAACATTTAAACCTGCAACTCATATTGTGTGCAGTGTGATCCAGCATAAAACAGACTTCAACAAAGACAAGAATAGGATGTGAATCAATAAAGGTCATGTCCCTGCATCTCAAATAAATATCTGATGGTAGATGGATATATGACCCAGTGCAGACCACCTGTATTCGCTTTATTACCTGAAAAGATGAGATTACAAATAGGCCAGCTCTGCAGCTAGTTTCAAAACACCAAATGCCAATTATACACCATTATCTCCCACGTTTCTTCAAACCTAAAATTATTAAATGGATATCCATTTTCATTCATACTAGATAATACACACATTTACAGTATTCAAGACCAACCTTGAACAGATATTAAATAACTTCAGAGTTTTCTTTCACAGTCAGCCAAATGAGTGTGTTGTACATGTTGTCGGCAGCAAAATCAAGACATAACAGCTCAAAAAAAATTCATTTTAGCCAAGAGATCTCGGTCACCCTATATGCAGCCTTGTCTATGTGCCCTGTCTCTAACAGATCTCCCCTTTCACATGTTATGATGTCCTTTAAGCATGCAGGCTTAAAAGACACCGGTCTCAAGCCCCTTAGCAAGCATCTATTTGGCATAGCCATGATATGGGATCAGAAGATAGATACACAAGCGTGTTGGTATAAACCTCAGCTGAACATGCTTGGTGGAACATGGATACATGAACCTAAAAGGATTTAAAGTCTCTGCACAATGGCAGCATTATGATGAGGAATAGCTTTCCAGTGGGCCAGTTCTGAGATTACAGCTCGACTTCTGCTTAATCAAATCTTCTATGGTTCAGCCTTGAATCGCCAACTGCTCTACAAAGATGATCCTTTCTGCAGTTACAGGATGTGGAGAAAACCTGGCTTTGCAAACGCAAACAGCGCATTTCTTCACTCACCATCTTGGGAAAGCTGAGACTGGTTTGACAAATTACTGCCTTGTTGGTGGCTTGAATGCAATTAGATTGGTCCTTGGCGGCATTATGTTCAATTAGTACTTTGAATTGCCAGCAACAGTAATGATAGCAGGTCAAAGCGATTTAAAAATCTCCTTTTTTTCATCCTGGCAAATTATTCCAAACAGCTGTGGTTCTCTAGGAAGAGAACATCCAGCCAAATTGTTCATGTTTAGGAATAAAAGGCTCCCATGGGTGCATATTCAGGCTAATCCATCTCAATCCTCCTGAGATAGACAATGACTACAGACACAATTCAGATAAAAGCCTACAACTGAATCACACACAAACACACACTACTCTGGACATTGCAAAAGGCTTCATATCTGCAACTAATCTGAAGCTCAAACAGATTTTCCTGAGTTTACACATACAAATGAGACGGAGGAAATAACTCAGACAACTGGATAGCAATAAAAGGTAATTTACAAAATAGCTTCTCTGCTGCAGCCAAATAAGATCGAGAAAGCTCATTTAACACCAAACAGAAAAATCTCACAAGAAGACAAGTTTTTACTCTTCTACTGTTGATCTCAAAATCACCCCACGCTGATCACATCCGTTAGACTAGCAGCAAGTTGCGGCTGCCTGAATCTGAACCTCCGCATCAGAACTTACCCGTCCATTTACGAGTGAACCATTTTTTTATCTTCTGTTCTTTTGAACCTCCTTTCATTCTCTCCCCGTCTTTCATGACTTCTCTCTTTTGTCTCGCTTCCCTTCTAAATACCGGCTACGAGACTGTCCCTTGGTGAGCAGCAAGCAAGGGATGAAAGAGGAGGGGAGGAAGGAAAAAGGTGAGGGGAGGGAAAGAAGTAAGAGAGTGAAATTAATGTGGATGAATTCCCTGAGCCATGTGATGCTGCCTTTTCCTCTGAAAAGTCTTCACTCTTCACTTCACCTCTAATTATGTCTTAGGTGAAAGTGTTTTCCAATGAATTAAGCATACTGTCTCACATTCTTACTTAAATTTAACTCCAACATGTTTACACCTCCTCCATAATATAATTTTACTCATTTTGCTGAGATTTTTCTTGGCTCTGTCCAGGAAGTAATTTTCAACAAGGTGTTAAATATTGCAAAACTTCCTTCGAGATTAAAAGAAAAAAAAGGGAAATGAAGGTAAGAGGTTGGATTGAGTTCCCAGAGGAAAAGCCAGAGCATCTCTTTAAAGATAGATCCACCCATTCATCCATTTATAATACACTTTTATTAAGAGGCAAAAAGCCTCACATTCTTTTGAAATTCACAATATTATTTTGTCTTTTCTGTATTATTTTTTTCACACCCACACATGCCCATCGGAGCACTTTAATTCCCAAAGGTTTTCCATCTGGTTGACAGCAGCAGCTGCAACCACAACACGAATCCTCACACTTTGCTCTTATCTACACATAAAAAAACAAAAATCTGTCACTAGTCCCTCTCTCTTCCTTACACACAATCACACCCACTGACACCACCTGCTTCTCTAGTGCTACTTCTACCCTCCACCATTTGTTGCTGCTCTCACACATGGTGCCTCCACTCAGTGTTTTTCTTCTTTTTTTTCATACCACCTGGTCTTCATTAAGCAACCTCACTCCTTACACCTTATTGCTAACCTACTACCTGATACCATCTACCAGCATCACTCTTCTCAGGCGATGCTGCTCTCTACGAGACTCTAGCCCAGCCCCCCCGCCTCCTGCCTCTACAGAGTGTAGCAGGAGGACAGCCAGCTGGTTAGATGGCATGGCACTCGGAACCAAAGGAAATACCTGCTACATAAACATGCATAGAGAGAGGGTTTAACATGCCTTGGGATGGTGCATTGCCCATGCTGCGACACGGACGGCTGCAGCTGAAAGTGATTGCGTTTCCTGTTCCCCCTCCTCTTTTTTTTCCTCCTCTCCACTCCTCCCTCCTCCCGTTCCTCGCTTTCTCTTCTTCACAAAGCGCTGTGTCTCTCCTTCCTCAAGCCGGTCCTCTTCTCTCCTATTCGTTCCTCGCCTTCTACCGTCCTCCTCTCCTTTGTCTCACTCTGGCTCTCTCTTGCCTCCGCCGGAACCTCCTTTGCGAGATGGCTAAGGTCCAGCAGCGGCGCTTTTGACAACACTGCGCGTGTGTGACTCTGAGCACGTGTGTGTGTGAAGGTGGGAGAGCTGGGGTGTGTGTGTGGGTGTGGGCGTGTGCGTGTGAGAGTGAGAGATGGAGAGAGAGTGAGGAAAGCGATGGGCGTACTCTTTGAGCTTTTGGAAGACTGAGCATGCCGGTTCAGAGATGCTCTGCACACACACCGTAGAATGAGACAAAAAATTATTCCCAATGATAAACTTACACTCCCTCACCCACTCTATCTCACTTGCATTTCCCTTTCTTCATTTCTCCTTGCTAGACATTATACTCTCTCTCTCCTCTTAAAGACACAGGCGTTGCACTGCATTGCTACACGCCTGAGGCACATCTCATGATATGGTGACAGAGGGGAGTTCAGGAACATGGTCCTTTATGGGGCTCAACAGCAGAGCTTGCAGGAGGGAAGGGGAAAAACGTTTGAAGCATTAATAGAGGGCGAGGATCAGAGAAGGCTTCTGCTGGTGATTTGAGAAAAGAAGGATTGGGAAAAAAAATTTGAAATATCCCGTTGTGATAACAGCGGCTAATGATGAAGCAGCGCTGGCCCAAAGGTGAGGTTGGAGCTGATTGTCATGGCAACCACAGATCCAGAAAGGATGGCAGCACGAGAGAGTAACCTCAGCATCACTGTGGCAGTGACTCTGTCCTGCTGAAGCGAAACTATCAACAACAGACACCAACAATCAGAATCCTTAATTAGAGGATGTTACCCGCTATTCAAACGGGCCTTTGATTAGAAAAAGCAGCAACTCACATGAATTTATGATAAAATGTAAAATATTAAAGACAATAAAACACTACAGGTTGCTTGAAGAACCAGAAAGAGCCAGACTAATTCACTGAGACAAGGGATGAAAGGTTTAGAAAACCCTGCGACATCAGGTCCCCCACAGTAAGCAAGTCATTTTGGTTCCCGAACATGACCACAGAACCTACTATGGTCTACGATCATGCATTAACTTTTCTGTCATCTTAAAAAAATGGTAAATATTTTCTCAAGATACTGGGTTTTCACAGTATCTTGAGAATTTTTTTCAGAATAAAATTACGCACATTTCCAGAGCCAAATTTGTTCTCACTCCTTTAAAAGAATAAAGAACTAGAGATGCAACAAAATCCTTGTCATTTCATGGCAGATGTTTCTACAGTGGTCAGGATTTAAAACTGGTTCCTGCTAAAACATTTGGTTGGCTGGCTGGATGAACAGATGAACTGACAGACAGAGAGAAATATGGACAGATTGACAGATAGATGATTGAAGGGTTTCATAAGAACCGTATCCAAATCTGGAGAACATTTAAGCCAAACTCTGTGCTTTTCCAGACTGTGTTGGAACCCTGAAGATAACATGAGCTTTGTTTTCTTGAAAGATGAAAATACTTATTATTATACTGTCATGGAACTCTTGGATAATGTTCAAGCAAATTCTGAGAAAAATTCCTTCAACTTCTAAATAACGAGAAATAATAATCTGTATCTAAAAAAACTACCTTTGATATCTCAAAACAATGGTGTAGTTAAAAGCTTTTTCATGACAAAACCAGCTTTATTATTATGCAAACTAAATGAAATGCCTTGTTTTCTCAAGATAATATCAAAGTGAATTTCAAACCATATCACATAGATATGGTTTGAAAGCGAGGAAATTGGCCTGACAGAGGCAAATGGTTTTAAATATCAAGACAAAACAAAGTGAAAAAAAATTGTCCACAATGTTACGAATGTCATTCTCCAAACCCTGGTAACAAAAGTCTCTTGATATTAGAAATATAGACACAAGCTCAATACATAACACCAACGTATTCCCACTGTAGGATGCAATTTGGACTTTGTCAGGTATCATCAAGCCATTGTCTGCTTTCATTGTCAGATTTTACTTTAACCAGTGCAGACATGGTGTCAACACTAAGGACACTAAAAACTAAGACCTGTGACAAATTAGTATTTGACGGCGTGGGAATGAGGAGCAATTGTCCATTCCAATGACAGTTGAAGGCAGCAAAAGAATTAAGAAGTTCAAATGTCGGAGATACAAAGAGACAAGAAGACGGATAGTCTCTACAGTGATGAGAATCATGAATAATTTATAATCATGCTGCTCGTCACTTACATAGCACCATGTCCAGCTGGTTCAAAGGCTCGAAGAAAGAATCCATCCACCTGTCAGCTGAAGACTGTCCCAAAATCCCAAAACTGGACAACAAAACCTACAACAGAGAAATCTGCAAGTTAAAAGTTGACAAAAGTATGTGTGGTCTCCCAGAATTTTGCCTGTGGATATTTACCCCACATCCACTGTCTATAGTTTAAATTTGGGATCCCGGTCTGTGTGTCACACAGGCCACAAAAGTAATGATGATTTACATAAAATTTTAAAATCTGTATTTTCTAATTTACATTTCAGATTATAAACAACATACTGACATGAATTACATATTAAACCTCAGTTCACACAGTGAGACTACTGTCCTCATTACTTAGGGAAATAACAGCAGGGCCTGTGTAGGGCTGGTGCTTTGCAGGGTTCTGCATTTTACTCAGTTGGAAGCACCTCATTGCTAAGAAGCATCTTGCTGAGTAAGTAATTTTAGGGAGTTGATGAGCCCACTCTGCAACAGTTTTCTCATAAAATGAAATCTGCAGTTTTATTTTTGGCTCCATATTGCAGAGAGAATTATTAGGATGCAGAGTTGAAAATTGAATTTATTTTTCATTATACACTTTTTTGTTCCTGGAAGAAATTCTTGGGTCGTCCCTATAGACAAGTAGGAGCCTAGTTTGCCCTGCTTGTCCTCCTTCCGCTTCTCCATCTCAGTAGTGTGAGCTCATTGACCTAGAAATCTTTCAGCACTTTCTCTGGCACAATAGATCTGCACTCGCTTCAGTGGAGTTTGGCTCTCTAAGGTTATGAAAAGGGGTTAGTGCATTTGGCAATGACAGTGTGTCTTGGATATATTAATATAAAGAATGGTGTGCAGGGCAAAAAGGTGTTTTTAGTGTATGCTGGATGAAAAACAGCAAAGGTGACTCTCATAGCAAATCAATCATGTAAATGCTGCATGTGAAATGACAGGCAAAAATGCATGTGTGTCAGGGTAACCTTCAACTCAGAGACCACTCAAAATACCACTTCTGATTATGTTGCATTGCAACCATAACCTTTAGACATATTTTATTTAAACTTCAACACAGACAGACCAACACAACAATGTGTATAATTGTGAAACATAAGGAAAAGGATCCATGATTTGGTTTTTACGACTTTTACTTGTAGAATGAAAATTTCCACAATTCTTCTTATACTTTACAGTGTTTTGACACTTTGTGTTGGTCCGTCATTAAATCGCTATGGAATACTTTTAAGTTTGTGATTGTAATGTGAGAAAAAGGGGAAATGTTGAAAGGTCTATTTTATAAGGCATTATTTTAAGTCCTCTAAATGCAGGTCTTTGATACAGTAAAATATTTTCTCATTCTTATTTATCTGACATTTAAACCAAAACTGAAAGTTTTCCAATGATTAAGAAAACAACTTATAAGCACCTAACTATTTTAATACCTTCTGTGGCATGACTTCTGTTGTTTTCCCTTACGCCAGTTGTCCCTGTGGAAATAATAAATAAATACATTTAGAGTCAGAAAGTCAAATTCAGACTACTGCAAGACACTGCTTTAGATGCAGAGCTTAAAAGCATCTATATTGTGTGCAGTCTAGCTGGGTTTTATCATGCGATTAAAAAATGTATGTATGTATGTATGTATGTATGTATGTATAT
>CAEFZY010044847.1:0-15896 GCA_903066815.1 Brachyrhaphis roseni
TCCATCCATCCATCCATCCATCCATCCATCCATCCATCCATCCATCCATCCATCCATCCATCCATCCATCCATCCATTTTCTGTTCACCCTTGTCCCTAATGGGGTCGGGAGGTGCTGGTTCCTATCTCCAACTACGTTCCGGGCGAGAGGCGGGGTACACCCTGGACAGATCGCCAGTCTGTCGCAGGGCAGCAATAAACTGTATCTGTGTAAAATTTTATAGACCTTCCTTTATTTAATGGATTGCAGGACTTGCCATTGTCCAGGGGTTCTGGCTTACTTTTGTGTTGGTTTTCTGACATTTTCTCTGTCGTTCATTATTGTTAGTGAGGTCTCACGGTATAAAGTTGTTTGTCATTGTTATTGGGGTCTTGGCATATACCCAATATCATGCCTTGCGTTGATTTTTCTCAGCTTGTGCTTCTTTTTTTTGGTCACCACCTATGCTCCCTGTTTTTTTTTTTTTTTCAATCTTCCTCCACAGCTGTTTATCATACCACTGATTAGTCTCACCTGATTCTCCTTTGCATTTAAGCCTTTTGATTCTGCTGTTGTTCTCATCCACATTTAATGACTCGAGCCATTGATGTAAGTCTGTTTTGCATTAGTAAACCTTGTCAGTTCCATGTACCTGCTTCTGCTCTACCTGCATTTTGGTCCCACCAAACAAACATTGTACTTGTTTTTCTTGAACGAGCAAAAGCTTTAACAAGTAACTATAAATATAATTAACACTTTGCTTGCATGATGGAAATAAAGTTTGGTAAATTAATGTCTCTCTTGAGATTTACAATCAACTCATTTACTGAAATTAATTTAAATAAAGGATGGTCGCTTGGTCCATCAACTTTCTGTATTTAGTTTGTTCTTGTCTGTCTTGATACGCTCTACAACTGCACTCATCTGAGTATTACTACAGGACACAGGCTCTGACTGATTTTGTCTTTTTAAGCCTCTGCTGCTTGACTACTAGAGAAAACACACAAGGAGAGTGAGATTAAGGAAACAACATATCTGGATTTTTACTTTTATCTTCCTTTTTTCTTTGTGTCTTTCACTGTAGAAAGACACATGCTCTTTCTACAGTGATGGCATGTGTCTTGTGCGTCTTTGTGGCTACATACCTGGTGCATTGCATCAGTGGCAGCAGCCCAACTGAGGGCTGGATGATTTGCAGAAATGGGGACAATTTGCTGTGGCTTACGTACAGGAGGGGCTGCCTTCCCACTTCCCAACTCTTTAAATGTGGTGGGGGGGCCTCCTGTGAAAAATTGAGCTGCAGGCAAGACGGCAGTGTCAAAGTAGCCTCCAAATGAATGAAAGTGAAGGAAATGAGAAAAGTGGTGGGGGGAATTCACAAACCCTCAAAAGTGTGAAGCTATGTGAAAAGGACATACTGTATCTGATATAAGTACTTAGCAAAAATGTTTTTCCTAGCTGTAGTAGGAATTTTCACAGTGAAAACCTGCCTATGCAGGTGTACCTTGTGGAGAATTTATCCGTTCTCCAGGCTAAATTCTTGCTGTATGAGGTTGAAGAAGAGGCAGTGAGTTGAATTCACAAATTCCATTTATTATTACCAAAATGCAGCTGGTCAATTTCTCATGCTGCCTTTATGAGCTAGCAGGACAAAATGGCAACAAGCAACACTTGGTAACTTCCTTTAACCTCTGTCTAAGCTACGCCCTAAAGAGGGCGTTTCCTAGCGTGTCATTTCCTTTAGCTTTGGCTTTGCAACTAACTAAAAGAGAAGATAAATACAGAATTATTTATTCTAAACAACCTCCAAAAAAAAAAAAACTAACAAAAAAATGACTATAGGGTGGTGAGACAGTCCATTGCAAATCATTTGTACCCATCCCCCCAAATTTCCTTCACATTTTCCATATGGATACCAACATAGGTTATTCTGCGTGCTGGAAAACCATCTATTCAAAGGCCAAAAATTGACTAATCCCCTCTTTTTTTTACATAATGTTAATTTGAAAGGGGAAAAAAACTCGCCATGTTTACAAAACTTCAGAATATGAACCAAACTACATCCAAAACGATTGTTTCTCCTGTTTATTATTATTATTTTTGCAGAAACCAACAACATTGTCTATTCTTATTCAATCCTGCGTTTGCCAAAACATGAAGGTGAACTATTGCACCCTCGGATCTTTCGCAGATGATGAAACAGTTGTTGATGTTTAAATACAGACTTGTCCTTCATGCCTTTCAGTTAAGGCACCTTGTCACAAGCTGTGCCAGTCCTCCTCTCCACCGATGCATTAAGCTGGATATTAATCTAATATAATGCATCTCTAGAGAAAAGTGTTTACTCGCTCACAGAGGCAAACTCAAGGTAAAATGTGCCTTCAGCTTTGCTCGGATGCACTTGAAAGAATAGGTGCAGCAGTTTTAGGACGTATATGCAAGAGAAAACACAAAGTGCCACAACGCGTTAGTGTGCTCCTCAGAGTTTGCTGTGTTGTTTCTTTCGTTGTTTTGTTCAGTCCTCCAGCCAAGGCTGCAGACCATAGCAACAAATGACTACATTCTAGAAAGCAATTGGTTACACTAATGGATCAATTTAGCTCAGAGGAGGGTTGAAAAGTAAGCCGGGGCTGAGACAAGTTCAGCGCAAAAAGTGCTGACAGTTTTTGAGCTGATCACAGAAGAATGAAGAGAGGTTGCTTTGTAACGCTGCAGAATAACGTTAAGCGACTCTTTCTATGTAGATACATTAAATATGTGTAGCTGGGTAGCATTCATTACTAAATATTTCATTCATCCTTTCAGCTTCCAAACCCTGAAGGGAAAATGTTGGTATTGGGGAAAAAAAAAAAGCATGTGATGGAAGAAAAACTCCGCTTAAGGAATTACACGTCTTGCTTTGGCTTTTTAGTTTAATGACAGTTTGTTCAATAACTATTTGGACAGTGACAACGTTTTCTCTAATTCTGGTTTTGTACAGAAAAGTTCTGCACTTATTATTGCTTCCGACAATAAGTTGTAAGCGTCCCCGACTTGTTGCAGTTGTGTTGTTAAAGAAAACAACACAACTGCAGTTAAAGAACAGACTTTCAACGAAAAAAGATTGCAGAAAAGTGTGAGGAACCAAAGCTTTTTTTATTACAACAACTTTCCTTCAGGGACTCAAAAGTAATTGGACAATTGATTCAAAGGCTATATTATGGGCAAAAACGGAAAATAAATCTTCCAAGGAGTTGCTACAACGCAAGAAGAAATCTATCACCGTTTGATCCATCCGGAAAAAATGAAGAAAGCGGCGGTGAATTCAGCGACGCAAGAAATGACTTAGACATCAATGGAAGACGACAGTGGTAGATGATCACATATGCTGAGTAGTTTAAAGATTTTTCAATCATTTCTTTAATTAGTACATATGAGTATCCTGAAATATTTATTTGAATTGTCAAGAGGTTTTTTTTTTGTTTCTCCCAACTACTCTCTTCTGAGTCACAAAGGAAAAAAGAAAATGTTTAAGTAGGACGCGTGTAATTCTCAGTCATCAGTATTTCTGTAGTACCGACATGCATACAACTTTATCTGGCACACTGACGCGATGTCATATTTGTAGTATTGATGACATTGGCACCTTTCCTTCAAATAGAAATATTAACAATACCAAAAAAGAATAGAAAAGCTAGACTGGAGATTGATAAAAAAGAAAAAAAGTGAAGAGTTCTGGAAAATGAACCACAATGAACCTCAATCAGAAAGATGGCGAAGCTCAAAGTATCAGCAGCTCCTGATTCAAAGCATGCTTTGGCGAGGCCTGTGGCAATGAAACTCTGGTGTTTATCCACGATGTGACACGGGACAGACGCTGCCGAATTAATTCTGAAGTGTTTAGAGACTTTACCGTCAGCTTCAATCCAGCTAAATGCTGGGAAATTTATTGGGCAGCATTTCATAACACAGATGGGCAATAACCCAAAACCTACAGGAAAAGCAACTCAAGTGTTTACCAAAATGGAAAAAAAGCAGCTATTTGAAGCCCATTGGACATTTTATGCATTTTATTTGTTATGGACAGAAAGAGCCACAAACACAGCAACTGAAAGCCTTAGTATTAAAAAGAGGAAACCCAGCATCTGGTGACGTCCATGAGTTCAAGACCTCAATCTGTCTTTTCCAGCAAAGGATTTTCAATCAAGTATTCAAAATGACAATTTTCTCTTCAGTCTAAATTGTCCAGCTATCTTCCAGCACCTTGAAATGAAGTTGTTGTGTTCGAAATGCTTTATTTCGTCACATTTTTATGCAATCTTATTGTTCAAACCATTGAATCGAAGCTGAAAGCTCCATCACTGCCTCTGAGTCGTTCCATTTAGAGTTCATTGTGGTAATTTTCATAACAGAAATTCAAATAAAGTTTCTCTCTATATTTTTATGAAGCCAATTGTAAAATTTGTCATGTCAGGGCACTTTACAAAAAAAAAAAGAAAAGAGGAAAAGGTGAATTCAGTCCAGTCATACATTATAATTGAAACTAGTTATCAAACAGTGTGGTCAAGTTCAGTTCATTGTTGAAGTTTTATTGACTTACAGCATTCATTCCTCCTGGACGAATTTATAGCAATAATAAACACAAATCACTTGCATTGTGTCATTAACTTTACACATAAATTCCATATTAAACACATTTCTCTGATTTTCTTTTGTTTTTCGTCTCCAAAACATCTTTTCCAGGAGTGAAGATAAAAAAAAAAAAAAATCCATGTATTTGCATGGACCAGACCGAACTAGTGAAACTCTTTACATTAGAGGCCAATTTAATGACATCCAGACTGACTGATTAACTCAGAAGTTTCGTATTTACAGATTCTGGCCTCCAAAAAGACTTTATTTTGCTTGTTACAGCAGTGGATTTTCATGCTGTGGGTCAATTTGTGTATGTACTTGGTAAATATGCAAACCAACCATTATTTCATAAGTTATTTGGTGCGTAAGGGAGAGTTAGCCACGGCATCCTGCTGGAGTGTCTGACAGAGCCAGAACAGGGAATGACGCCTACAAGCAACATGATTTTCTAGCAGAAATACTGAGGGTGCTGGACTAAGAAATATTAAATGCATGAAATATATTGCTTATGGACTAATAACGCAATTAAAATTTGCATATGTTTTTTTTTAAATTAAAAATAAAAGCATTTATGCAAATGATTTTATATGCCAAATTAAAATTTTGTGGTTTTCTAAGTGTAGAGGCATCAGGCAGCATTACCAACACTCCCCCCACGCCCCTTTTAATAACAGTATTTATAACTGTTACACTTAATGAAATGACCCAGACATCCAGACTCACTGCCTGACCCAAACAGTGGCTCTGACATCCGTATGTCTCACATCCCAGGAAATGGCAAGAATTAACAACCCCATAATTACAAATAATGTTCTAGGCAGTGAGAACTATTGATAAATCTCCACTCATCCAATAACTTAAGCCTGATAAGATTTCTAATGATTAGGGCATGGTGCCTTGCACACACCACCTAGCTCTTGCTAATGAAAATTATTGGTCATATACATCAGGCCAGACTGATGCGCAGCGGAAAACAAGTAAATCTAAGCGACTCCGCTCCGCAGTTGTGGAGGTCGGCCCTAAATGGGAAAGTCGTTTGAGTGTGCATCTTGGCACTAACAATCATTCAAACTGGAAACATGGTGAAATTACAAAAGAGGAAGTACCAGATAAAGCTCAATGAGACACAAATAAGCGGCGGCTCATTAAACGGGAAGGAGATGAACAGCTGGTAAGAGCAGCTTTTATGGAAGCGTACACAGATTTCACCATGCAGGCGGCTCACGTTAAATCCAGTTCCACAAACACTGAAGTGAAGTCTCCAAACAACGTGGCTGTGCTTTATTCGTCGTCATGAATCCTTCCTTTCTTATCTTTAGCCAAAGTTAAGGGGATTGTGATGAAAGACAATAAAGTTTATAGATTGAAATCGACTCGGAGTTTGTTTTAACATGAGGAGTTTTTACTGCTTCGAGTAGCGCTGCACGGCGCTGCAGTCACTATTTAAAGGAAGTCAAATCAGACTTGCTTTGTAAAGAAGCTCAATGAGAATTAGTTCCTGTTTCTTTACTTCTCTAAATTATACATATTAACTAAAGCTAATGCCTGTTCCTCAAGAGTTATCCAAGGTTTCAATGGCGCCAAAGTTTCTTTAAAACAAAAATGACTGATTCAGACGGATAAACAAAATAAAGGTGACTTGTGTTAAGAAAGCAAAGACTTGTGCTATAAATTGGATTTGCATTAAACTGACTTGAAATATGGAGGTGTGTATAATCTAATTCTGTATGAATTATATTCCAGTAAATGAACAGGCAATATGTTTTGTTTCTAACAGGACAAATGCTGATCGGTGTCGTACTACTTCTTTTTTTTTTTCTGCAATGAGGTTTTGGAAGCAGGTCTATTTCAACAATCATGGCAAAATTATATTTTTGTTTTCCCCATAAATGACAAGAGGCAGAACTAACACATCCCTTCTACTGAGTCAGATGTGGATGCAAAACATCGTTTTTTTCTGTAGTGACTAGATTTTCCAGTATTTTGCAGGCAACCTGCAAGTCACAGCAGTTTGTTCTTATCTAGGCTAACAGAGTTCTAATAGATTTAGAGAACAATAAGTGTATCTCTGTTTTAAAAACTAAATATCTGTACTTGGAGATTGTGGAAAGTCCTTGAAAAGGACAGAGAAGTTGGATTATTTCTGATTTTTATGTTATGCATCTGTATTGGTGTTTCTGTAGCATTAAAGTAAATGTCTAATGTGGGGCTGTTGTAAACGAATATTTCAGTAATCGAGTAATCTGTCGATTATTCTTACGATTAATCGAGTAATCGGATAAATAAATTGATAAAATATCAGTAAATCTAGCAGAGTACCAGTGTTACTATTGGATATCAATGTCTGTCCAATTTTTCATATTTGAGCATCCCTAACAAGGTTTTTGAAGTTTAGAAAATTAACCTGTAATAGCTCACTTTCTAAGTTAACCTGAAGGAAAGTTATACAAAAATCTGAAATTATTTTCATTTTAATAATAAAGAGGCAGGCTCACAAATACGCTTATAAAAAATGTCTACTCTCCAGCTTTTAGTTCATGTGTTCATCTCCATTCAGTTTAATAGATGAACTTCACCTTACCCCATACCTGTCAAGCTTTGGGTTTGAGAACACGGGAAATGTTGCCTGGAGTTGGGGGGCTTCGAGCGATGAGGGACAGACGAATGTTGAGACCGGGATGATATGAAATTTATTGTGCTGTTCGTCCGTAAAGCTACACTTACACCGTGTTCAGTCTATCCGCTCACCTGTATAAATATTCCTGCAGCGCTCTTCCCACCATTCGCTTTCAGCCAGCAGCTCCCTTAAGAGAAAGGCTACCCTACTCCAGGTATTGTGCCAGTCATTTTAGGGATTCTTACTGGTCCCCAAAAATCGATGAAAACCCGGTCAATAAAATCCCCATGGCCGAACTTGAAAATTGGACGGTATGCTGCTAACGCTTAGCTTTCGTCAACAACTCGGAGGCGGAAGTGAGAGCTCTGCGAAGCAAATAATATCCCGGCCTGAACATAGTGCACTAAATAATAAGCCATAAATTAACGAAGCTTCGAGGTAAGTTTTCCAAGAGGAATTTTAATAATCGAGGTTCTCGAATCATTTAAGGAATCGTTTCAGTCCTAGTCTAATGCTGTTTTTAATATCATTTATCTGGCACTATAGGCTTTACTAAATCGACAAATTATGACCCTTTCTGCTCCAAAAACCCGAAACCTTTTCATACCAGTGAGTTGAAGGACCAGGTGGGATTTTAAACTTCCCTGTTTGTCGTTACCAGCCCTTGTTGCATTGCTTTAAGGTGGAGAGTTTCAGATTGCTTCTTTGCAGGTTGTTTGTTTTGTGGAATATTTTTGTCCTAGTTGTTCTGTGTGACAAATGCTGATGGAAAAAATGGTTGGTGCCGTCACCTGAAGGGCTTTTAAGCGAATGATTTTGTCCTGTTTCCAGTTTCTAGTGAGACTTACAAGATGGTTGATGCCAAACAGTACAGCAGGTGCCAGGATAACATGGCTGTGTTGCACTCTACACTTTTTCTGAATACACTGGATGTGGGGACACACACTGACTTCCAGAAAAATTCATAACATCTGATTTTATTACTTATTTATTTTTTTACATAGACCTATTTATTTGAAATATATTATTATGTCTATCTATCAGTATCAGAATTTAAGTAGGAAGCAATTGCAAGAGCTGTCAGCAGTTTTTTTTTTCTTCACAGTTTATTTATTTTCTTTTAGCTCGTTGTGCTAATTACCCACCAACAGATCACAACGATCTGTTTATGAGGAAGATTGAATTTGCAGACGCTTGACTACCGATTCAACTCCCTAGCTGGAGCCCGCCCCCACAGCAGTGTTTCCCAATACAGTCAGGCAGGGGCTCGGCCTCGTCTGCACCGAACCCGGAGTCGTCCCTGTGTGGCGGAGAGAGAAACTCCGGATAAGATGACTTACTGCTGTCAACGGTACAATTAGAGCGAACCCTCCCAGGAAGCTTCCCTGATGAATCACTGGCAAAACCTTGATTAGATGTGCTGTGGCGGAGCTCATAATGAAGTTCAGCAATATGCAATTACCACGTTTTGATGATGTGATATTATCATATTGTTTTACATGCAGTCTAGTTAATATTTCACGGCACTTTGTAAAACCTTTAAGCAGAGCGCTCGATGTAAAAAACAAAAAAGAAGGTCGACAGAGTTGAAGCAGACATGCCATTCAATAAGTCTGAACACTAAGAGGAAAGACTGTAGGACAGTGTTGGTCAGAGCAATGGTTCACACTACAGGCAGGCGGCTTGCTGCCACTTAGACCAAGAGACTGAAATGTCTTTTTGTGTTTCCTGGTAATGTTTCAGTTGCTGGGCGTAGGCTTGATATGAGAAGAAAAGCCACTCTGTGTCACATACACAGTTGGGCCATAAGCGTTCCTCTAGTTCTCCTGAAAGCTTGTAAAATGCAAAACAGCGAGGCAAAAACTGCGACTCTTCTAATTGACATTGCTCTTTCACTGGCGGAGATGGAGCGATTACCGATTGATGAAAACCTTTTATAATCATGCTGAGAAACATTTATACTCCGACTTATGTCTTGGAAGCAAAGCCTTGAAACATCTAAGTTCAGTTCAGAGCACATCTTGTTTGCTTGACACCCTATTATGGAAACATTTGCTGTTTTTCCAAACATGCCTGCAGATTCTTTTGTGAATGCAGGATAAAAACGACCTGTAATTAGACTAGAAAGATCTGCAGCTGCCTGGAACTGTCGAAACAGCATCCGTGGAAGAAGTGCGACAGAACAGAATCCCAACACTGACCTGATGACCTCTTTAAGCTACTGGGTGAAAGCAACTCAGCTGCTGTTATTTTGCTATGAAAGAAGTAAAGAGACCAAACTCTTTCTTTTTTTTTTTGAAAACATAAGGTAATGAAGAATGTTGTCGGCCAATCGGAAGCGTGAAAGCAGGTGAGGCAGTGACGAGTGAAGTGCTGCTTGAAGAAAATAAAAAGATTTACAAAAACTGAGGGATTCAGAGATTCCCTCAAAACTAAGAAATAATTTGCTGCTCTAGGTATCACACTGGGACACGGGGGCACAGCACATCCCAGCCACACCCACTCAGTATCGGCAACCGAGAGCAGAAACGATAAACAAGCCAAAAAGCAGAGCTTAAGAGGGATTGGGTCATCACAATAAAAAATTTAATGATCCATCCACCCACATACTCACATGTAAGGGTTATTTGAAGTGGCCAATTATCCTAGCAAACATGTTCTGGGCTTTTGAGGGGGAAGCTGGAAAGTCCTACGGAGAACCCACTCATGCTCAAGGAGATCGCCCAGAGCCCCAGCTGGACAATCTGCCCTGGGAGGAAACGACATCGTTCTCGTCTGCTGCATCGACGGCGCAGTGAAAGATGGCAAAATAATGAAAATGTAACGCGAAGCATGAGGTTGGAAACATCCCGCTCTGAAGGTGATCTCTGCAAAGGAGACGGGACGACGGTGCCATATGGAGGAGAGGACGGATGGGGAAATGCATCACAAGATTTTGGACGGCAACCTTCTTTCCTCTGTAGGAGCATTGGAGATGGATCAAGACTGCGGCTTCCAGCACGACAATGAGCCCAAACACAGAGCCAGGGAAACTGAGGAGTGTCTCCGTAAGAGTTCATTTCAAGGCTCTTGAGTGGCCTAGCCAGTCTCCAGTCCTCAACCAAACAGAACATCTTTGGATGGAGCTGAAACTCTGTGTTGCCTGGCAACAGTCGTCAAAACGGAGAGACCTGTAGAGTTATCTTTATGGAGGAGTGACCAAAGTCAATCAATTCAAAACAAATATTTTTGTACTAAATGTTAACCCTATTTAAAAAATCATATAATGTAATTATTTGCATTATTTTTTGAGGTGCACCTCGAGGAATCTGTGGTGTGCTTCTGCACAAGAACCAGCTACCCCGACTCCTCCGAGGCGTATGTTCGCTCCCTTCTCTTCGTAGGTAAATAACTGCACCTCAGGGGGTTCATATGATCCAGGACAATGGCATGTCTGCAGACAGACAGGAGGTCCACTTTTACATCAAACTAGGACTCCTCCTTCGTAGGGTGAGGAAAAGGACATCTAAAATCTCTGCAGACCCCAAATATTCTGGGCCGCTATCTCAGAAGTGAGGCGACCAAATTTTTCTGATGTCTGTTGAAATCTATTTATCTATATTTCGTGTCAGTCACACCTTTCCTAAGTGGGTAAAAACATGATGACAGACTGAGCATGTGTCGCGGCTGAAGAAAGTGTGAGGGACAGAGGGCGCGGAGGGGAGTGTGTGGGACACATCCCACGTGTAAACCTCTGTCCTTTACGCCCATGTGCTGGAGAGAAACGGCCTAATCCTTCACCGTCAAGTTGGCTATGCAAAGCGCTGTTTGTGAAAAAACAAAAATAAACAAAACAAAAACAGCTATCTCAAAGGCAGTTCCTTCCCCCAGGCTGCCTCTCTAATGAATACTTGAGAGTCGGAGTGCTGAGATCTATCGATCTACACTTGCACTACTTCAACTCTGTCTTCTTCTTTTGCGCATTTTTATTCTTATTTCCCTTTTCATATGTTTATATCTAAAAGTGGAACCAAAGTAAGATTTCTTGTTTATGTGCACAAACTTGGCGAATGAAGCTGATTCTTTCTTTTTTATTCTTCAATAAAATCTCTCACTGTAGTTGATTGCAGTTCGAAGGCCTTACAAATTGCTCAGGGTTACAAGACAGACTGATGGATATCTGTGATTTTCATTCTCATCGGTTTGCCTTAGGACAGAGCATTATGTGTTGTATTTTTTATTTCAGCCTACTTCATATAGTCATACAATTTAATTTTGAGCATTTTTTGTTTTTTATCATTCCACAAATCAGGCTGTTCTGAAAAAAAAAAAAAAGACTTAAAAAACAAATCACCAAGGCGCAGGTGGGATTGGTTAGATTCTTTGCCCCAATAAAAGAAATAATTTCAAAGCTGCTGTTTATCTTTGGTCAACATTAAAAGTTACTTGATGACCTCAAACACATCAAGGTGGCAAAAAAAGTTAACTAAAGTTGAGAAATAAATTGAAGGAATTAAATACTTTTTTTCTCAGCACTGCATAAATACACTTACTAACAAAAAGAACGAGTATGAGGGGAATTTTTTTTCTTTTTGTGAAGATTTCAAAACAAACAGTCTCCTCCTCTGTGATGCTTGAAGTATCTTCATCTTTTCTTTTCAACATGTTTGGCCTCAACAGGAACTGAATGGAAAGCCACTAATGGCAGCCCTGATTGTCTCCACATTTGTAGGTGAAGTGCTCTGGAGGACTAATGAAGCAGACCTGATTGCTCAGCTCTGGACCACACAGGACGGGGAAGAAGGGGGAGTTTGACTCCTAGCATAATAACCCATTCCTATTTACCACAACTCCACAGCGAGGAGAAACTGCAGCGAGGGACGCGTAAATCCGACATGAAATTCCTTTCACATTCAAACTGCTCTTTGAACAAAAGGCAGAGCTGCCACTGTGACTTCATCGGAGCAATTTATCGCCCAGCTTGTGCTGTATGACCCTTCTTTCTAATCATACATGAAAAGCAGGTACTCGTGGAAAATGACGTGAGGAGCAGGTTTCTTCTGTACCACGCAGCTTCCTACCCTCGGTGTTAAAGGACGCTAATTTTCACCCAAGCACTCTCCGGCTTATTGGTTTTTCATCAGTGAGTGGAAGATTTGTCAAGGTCGAGGCTGACAAGTGAGCAAGTGGGCGTCTCTCATGGAAGCAGCAGGGATGCAGAGCAGATGACAAGGACTGTGTTCTGCATGTCATCAGCACTGTTACGCTTGTGTCCTGAGTACACTTCCTCCCAGGCTCTTGTGTGTGCGTGGGTGTGTGTGTTGGTGCACTTGAGATGAGTGTTTGTAAAGTGTTTTTGTGCTTTCATGAAATTTAGCTCAACCACATTCCACTTTGTCTGGCATCGTCGTCAACGCAGAGTCACCATTAGCAGCAACTGGCACTGCAGCTTTAAAGGATCTCGTTTAAATTTGGAGTGATTTCTACTCGGAAGAGAAAATGCTACGACTCCAACAGCTTTGCTTTTATGTAATTATGTCCAAAGTGAATCGATAAAGAACACATAAACCAAGGGATCTTCCTCTTTGTGCATCTCCGTTTTGGAGGCCAAGAGTGTTTTTTCTTCCGGAGAAAGTCTAGATATGAAGTCAATTTTATTTTATTAACTTATTGATAAAAAAATATGGACGCAATGTTGGACAATGCAAATAAGGTGCAATGAACTGATACATTTTGTAATGATTAGAACCTAAAAAATTCTGTTTATGACAATTATATGGCTCACATAATCAAACTAACTGTTAAGTTAGACAAAAAAACGGAGAATAAAAAAGACTGAAATAATTTTATTTATTAGGGGTCAGAAAAAAAACTTTTATGCCTTATTGGGTTTTCCACCCATGGCAGCACCAATTGCCATCAAGTCTTTTGACGTGTGCTTTACATCAATATGGAGGAATTTTTCCCACTCTACCCAGCAGAATTTCTTTAATCCATCCACACTAAAAGGTTTGAACCATTATTTATTCAATCTATTTTGAGCTACGGATTTGAGCTTGCTGGTTTTTGCTCTTACAGCTCCCAAATGCCTCTCAATTTATCGTCTGCAGCCCCATATGTTTGCATAACTGTAATATTGTTGAGTTTTTATCGCTGACATGTAGTTGTTGGAAGAGAAGACGGTTTTCAGTCGACCAGCTCCGCCGACTTCAAGCTGATCTAGCTTTTAGTAAAAACTGATTTCAGTGGAACTCAGTTTCCTCTAAAACAATAAGTAATATTTCTAAATACTTATTATTAAAAATAATTATTCCAAGTCATAACATTTCACTACAATTTGGCATATTTTTTCAAGTTGTCAACTTTACATTACGGCTTTATTCATATAGTGAATATGCCGCTGTTGCAGATCAAAAGTCTGAGTTCACCTGTAATCCAATGAAAAGTTTTCCTAACATTTTTCCTTTATGACAAAAAAAACGTTCTAGCACTTAAATAACTGATTGAAATTTTGTTCTTTGTACCTTTTCTCTGCATGATCTTAAACCGTCTGATGAAAAGATAACGTTGAGAGAGAGCCATTTTTTAGGCAGATGGGATTGATTGGTAGGATTGACTCTGAGATAACGGAGAGGGGAGACAAATTGAGCAATTCTTTCCAAATTAAAAAAGTGAGACGCGAATGAACGGTTTTTCCAAATCCCCCAGACTGCAGAGAGTGAACAGATCGCTTTGGGTCAAGAAAAAAGGAGGGCTGGGAGAAACACAAGCTGCTGTGTCGTTAAAGTTCTATTGAGTGGAAGGAGAAAAGACAAAAGACGGGAGAACACATGAAGCGACGCGCAGTCTTAAGAGAAAACTGAATCTGCCCATATTTTATGGAGCTGTTCCTCGCACTTCATACAGTAATCAGAAGTGAAACAGAATTTAATAAACTGAAAAATAGACATAACAGGTAAAGTAAAATATGTATTTTATCTGGGAGGTGGGGTGTGTGTAGTGGCCAGTAAAGGTTTAAATACTATTTGAGTCAGCTGGGGGTGTTCCTTTGACATCACCCCCAGGTCTCTTCAGTGTACAAATATTAGTTGCCAGCAAGTATTATGATAAGTCTACCAGCTGTGCCTGGTAGACTTATCTCTGGGCACTGCAACATCAGCTAATAGTCCAGAAAAGATACATTTAGGTTAATTGGCTTCTCTAAGCTGCCCTTAACTTTGACCTCTCTTTTTGTGCAGATGTTCTTATTCAATTGAATTTAACATCTAACCGAATCCTTTAGTTTGTCTGTGCCGATAGGCGTTCTCAAACATAAAAAAAGTAAAAACTAGTTTTAAAGTTTCGTGTGTGGATAAAGAAAAGCAAAGAAGAAGGAGAAGAAATTCTTAAACCAAAAATCAATTAATGTTTTACGAACCTGAGAGTGGAATTGATCGGTGGTGCAGTGCCGGGGGCTGGTCTGCTGTCTTCAGACAGTGCAGACCAGAGCAGCTTTACTTTTGGAGGTGACTCAGTTCATCCCAAGAGAGGACGACGCAAATCCGTAGATATTTTCCTCTCACTGTTCAGTCATAATGTGTTCCCAAGGCTGTCCAGACAGGGTGATGCATTCTCAGCTGCTTTTCACGGCTGAAACCAGCAGCCTGTCGTCCTCACACAATTGGATTAGAGTAATAATACGTCTTTTTGCTTCTAGACGGCTGCAGCAGCTTTCTGGTGGTTGGTTTATCACCTGTTTACTTTATGTTACTAAACCTGCTGCCTTTCTGTCTTTGCATAACATGATGTGTGATTATTCTGTATGACTCCAGAGGACCATGGTCTATTTACCGCATTTATGCAGGTTGCTATTATCCAACAGCTGCAACATAATTGAATATTGAGAACAATAACCCTTTTTCTGCTTTTGCACAGTAAAAATCAAACACACAACGTAAATATGCTGTTTGTCAGAAATGTTTAGGTTTGTTGTGACCTCATTTGTGATGCTGTTTGGCGCAAAACATCTTTTTTCTTACTCTGAGTAAACTAACATTATTCCGGTTTCTAAATCCTAGAATTATTGTTCTTATATTTACTTTGTTTTCAACAGTTTCAAAATGAACTCGTATGCTCGTAAAACTGTTAGGGGAAACATTTCATTTACATCACAGTGACATTTCTCAGACAATGTCACAGCTGACAAGCTAGCAGTAACTGTGATGCAAGACAGGTTGGCTGACAAAGAATAGACTCTGCAGCTGCAAAGAAAACCTGCAGATCTGAAGGACATGATTACATTTTGTTGAGCCAAGAGACAGATTGCCTAAAGTGTCTGGAACGTGACGTTTAAGAGTCCGCAATCTGGACCTAATCTGTCGAGAGGAACAGGTTACTACAGCCTGGAAGATTGCTAGGTGAGAGAGATGAGACCCAGACATCAGAACCCCGGTTGGAGTTCTGCGGCATTGACTGAAGATCTAATAAGGCTCCAGAAAGCACTCACAAAAGATTGTGATCCACTGTCTGGAAGTTCTGTCGAAATTAATGCTTTCGATATCAGGATTATTTATAATGACCACTGATTGCATGTGTTATGTATGGAAGCCTGTTTACGCCACTGATTAAAAAAAAGACTATATCATGAGAAACTGTGTCATTATGATGATATTATAATGAGATGCTGTCTCATAATCATAATGAGATATATATATATATATATATATA